>JAHQCQ010000804.1:0-18766 GCA_023539305.1 Ilex asprella | reverse complement strand
TTTTGTAAAGAGAAATATCGCTTTGTTAGGTAAGTGGTTAGGGAGATTTCCACTTGAATAGGGTGATTTACGGCATGAAGTTATTAAAAGTAAATACGGACTAGATCCAAATGGCTGGGACTCAAATGTGGTGGTTAGGGGCTCTTTTTGGTGTCCTTGAAAATTCAATTCACTGGGTTTAGAAGAGTTCATGAAGTATGTTAGAGTAGGTGTGGGAAATGGTGAGAGAATTCGGTTTTGGAAGGATATTATGATTTGGCGAGTCTTCGTTTTTAGAGTCCTTTCCACATCTTGTTGGGTTGACTTGGTCTCAAAAAGCCTCAATTGCTAGTATGTATTGTGATTCTTCAAGTAAAGGGTAGGTTTTTGCTTGGACTATAGCTCATGTAAACACTTGTGATTTATTGAAAAGGAAAAGACCAAATTGTTGTCTTGCCCCACAATGGTGCATTATGTGTAAGTGTACTAGTGAAAGTGTGGATCATCTCTTTCTACATTGTCCGGTTTCTCTAAGGTTGTGGTTTAGAGCTCATAGTGAATTTAATTTGAGTTGGCTCACTCAAAAAAAAAATGTTTATCAAAGTTCAAAAATCGAAACAAATAGAGTTGTCTTATAGCCATTAGGTGTGTTTATGTACTTGTAGTCTTTGTTATTATAAATACATGGGCCTAAGGGAGGTAAGCCGAATCTAATTATTGGGACTTTGTGTCCATATCAATTGACTACCAGGAGACCTTTGTTCCTGTTACAAAGATGAATTCTATTCGCACTCTTCTTTCCTGTGCTGTTAATCTAGGTTGCTCCTTACAACAACTAAATGTGAAGAATGCATTCCTTAATGGTGACTTGGAGGAAATGGTTTATATGGATATTCCACAAGGTTTTTCATCCCATTGTTTGTAAGGTGGGCACGAAAGATCTATTTTTCAAATTAAAGGAAAGTGTTATGAGATGTATTGTAGCCATAGGGGTATCTATGTACTTGCAACTTATTATTATAAATACATGAGGCTAAAGGAGATAACTCTAATATGATTTTTGGGGCTTTCTCTCAACAACCACTATATTCGCACAAGCTCTCTCTTCCTCTCTACTTCTCCTTCTCTCTCTTCATATCTTAATAATATGTTACTCTAAAAATCAGTACTAGGCTATCATTTTTATTTGTGAAGCTTGGCTACATAGAACATACAAACAAATTGTTGTCCAGAGTATGATGCACATATGTGATTGGTATGCTAAAGATGAATTCAAGTACATACGTGTATACCAACAGACTATATGTGAACTATACCCTAATCAAACATACTAGTACCTACACCATCAGACTATATGTGAACAAGTCCAAGTCAGACATAACATATACAAGTCTAAACCCTGGTGGACAAGGCAATTTTATAAAATCCCCAGCAAGCAATTTTATAAGGGGAAGATGACTATGAAATTTCAACCGTCCGGTTCACGGGTTTGGTCCAAAATGGGCCTGTTTAGCGGTTCGATGCCTTATGTGGTCTAACAACTGATCCGGACCATTCTAGGTCTCGGGTCGCGATTGAATGAGTCCAATCGTCCGGTCCGATCCAGTTTTGATAACACTATTGAGAGGAACATGAATGAGAAAGAGAGAACATCTTCTATGCGTCTCTAAAATTATATGAAAGAAAATATACAAATCTAAACCAAATAATTATGTTCTAAATTGAAAAGTGTACTTATCAAATGTAAAGATGATTAATTTACGATTACCTTTTGATTTTCTATCACATCACATGCATCTTTATGAAATTCCAATCTTTTGCGAGGAGATTCTTCACGAACAATTTCTCTTCCCATATCTCGAAGTAAGTCATGCATCCACAATTGATTTTTTTCATTAATAGTTAGCAAACATCTGTTAGTAAGAACAGTAATTCCAATTTCTGAGAAGAAACCACTACCATCCAATATGTTAATAGCACACTCTTTATCCATTCCGATGAAAAAACGTGCAATATCAAGGAAGATATCTTTTACTTTATCATCATCTAGTGCATCGAAACTTATTCTAAGTTTTTTCTGAAGTTGGTTGTGTGGTACATGCTTCAATTTCTCCAATGCACTTATCCATTCAAGCATTGTTCTTCCAAACAAATATGAACCCAAAACTTCAAGAGCTAATGGAAGCCCTTTGGCGTATTTCAATATGTCATCTGAAATCTCTAGATAATCTGGTAATGGCGTGGTTTGCCCGAAGGCATGCCAACTGAAGAGCCGTAGAGACTCATCGTGAGTCAATTTCTCAACCACATATATTTCATCTACCTTAATTGTATTTAGCAAATGCTCGTCTTTGGTTGTGATAATGATTCTACTTCCAAAACCAAACCAATCATAATTCCCTGCTAATGAATTTAGTTGGCTAATGTGATCCACATCATCAAGGATGATAAGAATTCTTCTAGAATGGAGTATTTTTTTAATCAAACTCATTCCTTTATGAATATCGGCAATCTTTAGATTCTTTTGCTTCAGAATTTCAGAAAGAAGTTGCTCTTGTAAATGAACAAGACCATTTCGTTGTCGTGACACCTCCCTAACATTCGAAAGAAAATAGGCATTTTCAAACAACTGAAAAAGTTCATTATAGACAGCTTTTGCAATGGTTGTTTTGCCTATTCCACCAATGCCATAGATCCCAATTATGCGGACGCCACTTGATCCAAGTTTTAATAACATATGTATGTCATTGACACGAGAATCAATTCCAACTGGATGCTTGGCGACATTTAGACAGGCATGATTCACTTTACACAAAACCTCCTCAACAATTGTTTGAATAAACTTTGATAGATACCTGCAATTTTAATTGAAAGAACCAATAAAATAACAAAATTGACAAGTTGAAATTTCAAATAACTACCGGAAACACAGTCAATTGGATGCTAATTTCTCATTAACTAGAAACTATATTTACCGATTTTAAAACACTTAAAACATGAAACTGCTTCAAAGCAAACTTAAAAAAAAAAAAAAAATCTTAGATATTGTCTTTTAGATAGGTATTATTTTGATACAGTCGGTCTGCAACAAAACAAGCCCCCACCCCCAAACAACTAGAGATAGCAAGTGCACGAGGAGCTGAAGAAGGCTAGCATGGATTACGTACCTATTTGCAACACTTTGCCAAGTCCACCCTGATAAATTCGCAACTTCATTAAGTGCAGCTCTCCATCTCTCCACCTTCTCCATTTCGGCCACAAAGCGCTTTTCGTGACTAAAAAAGACCTCTGCAAAGCTCCCTCTTTGCTTACGTACATCTGATGGATCGACATCGTAATATACAGGAAGAACCAATTGCCCTAGTGTTTTTCTACATTCGAGGATCATCACAAGCTCATTCAGGCAACATGTGGATGAAGCATAGCCTTTTGACAATACGATAATAGAAATCTGGGACTCTTGAATTGCTTTCAATAATTCCAATGAAATTTCTTTTCCTCGTGTTAGTTCAACATCTTTCCTAAAGATGTGAATATGAGCCTGAATCAAAGCTCTGTAGAGGTGATCAATGAAGTTGTTCTGTTTATCTTTATCTCGAAAACTCAAGAAGACGTCGTACTTCCATGGAGGTGACGAAGACAAAGAAAAAAAAGAAGGGCCATCTTGAGTGCTTTTACAAGCCATGGACAAACTCAAGACCGGATCAGATTGATAAAGAGCCAATTCATCATCTGGATGAACTGGTAGAGCAAGATAGATAAAGTCAATGGATTCCACAGGAATGTATAGAATATTTCTTTGAGCATCCAATCTTAAAAGCTTCAAATGTAAGCACTCTCGTCTAATGTTTCTGTTACTCCATTATTTCTTAGAAGAGTCTCACCTAACTAAAAAAAAAAAGTAGAAAAAGGAAAACGAAAAATTAATGAAAAATAATTCTGAACCGGGGGTCTACGGGCTCCAGATCCTCCAGTAGGAAATTTCAAAGAAAGCTCGTGGGAAAACAGAGCTGGATTACACATTCTAGTGTGTGAACAACTCAGCAATACGGCAAGGCCAGCTAGACCATTGCTTAATTTAATAACTTTAAAATCTTAATAAAAATGGGGGATTTGGTTGGGGTAGATTTTTTGAAAATGTTGGAGATGCTGAATGATTCATATTCATTACTCTTATTAAAATGAAAAGTTTAATGGCACGTGGGCAAGCTGGAGTGGAGCGTGACAGACCATATTGATGACAAAATAGAACCCTATTCAATTCTCATATATAAAGAATAACTGATCATGTGGAAGGAATTTTGTCGAACCTGAAAATTTTGTATGTTCTTTGTTTAGATTATTTCTCTTTTCTCTCCTTAATTGCCGATTGCACTACACACACAAGTTGTTTTTTAATTTTTTTTTTTTAAAAAGGAAAATTTGAGGTCTCGGTCTTTGGTCATGGAGTAGAATATTGCGAAGCGAATGAATTGTCAAATTGGACCGCGTCCCATGTTTTTCAAGATTTAGATGTTTCGGCAGACATAAATAGTACCTTTTGAATTATTGCTTAATCAATTTTCAAGTGGTGTCAAGACTAACTTTGAGCGACCTTGGGATTTAATATTAATTAACTAGTAATAATCTTGTGTTTGAAGGCATTGTACAACATCATATTTTAAATTTAAAATTTAAAATATGATGGAGAAAAAATAAGAGATGTAAGGAAGAGTGAAGAAAGGCAAATGTAGATTATTGAACCAAAATAGACGAAAATTAAATTAATCTTAACGTTGTTCTGCTTTCATAAATTAAGAATTTTAACTTTTCAACTGTAAAATTAGACATATTGGGGACTTAAAAAAATACTAAAGTATTGAATATTTTATTGATTGGCGACTAAACAGCATGGGCTATTGTTTTTGTGAGAGGCTGTTAATGACCAGCTATTTAGAAAAAAAATCAAACATGGTGTCAATCACGCGTCTTTTGTAGTCACGGCTATGACTTAAAAATACTTGCAAATGAAAAGAATCGAGTTGATTACGTTATTTTTTGTATGATTTAAACATGAGACTAGATTATTGATTGGGGTCGCCTAGTGGGGCAGTGGCTGAATTTTTCACCTTAAGGTTGGAAGTTCGAGTTTTGAAGTCCACATTGAGGCTCGATGGTTAACTGTTTTACTAACCTAACTAAGTTTATTTCCGAAAGGAGTAACGAGTGCGGTTAACAGCCTCATAATCCCACTAGTAAAGGCCTATCCGGATCGTCTCTGAACAGTCTCTTTTACCTCCACCCTTTTTTAATGAGAAAAAAAAGACCTGGAGGTGCACAATTTTCCTTGTTATTCCATCTGAAATGCCAATTGGCGGGTATTATAATCATCTAGTTTTGATAATTTTGCACAAAGTTCTCTCTACTGGGATCTCTAAGTTGATTTACTTCAGGGGCGGCCCAACAAATTCGGAGACCCTAGGCGAGAATATGAAAGTGGGTCTTATTAATAGGCAGTAATTATTAAAAGATATTTTTCTAGCATTTTGAGATGCAAAAATGTTGATTAAATTTTTTATATTCAAGGTTTGTTGATATATCTTTTTCAATAGATAATATAACTAATTCATTTAATCTTTATTGTAACATAGTTGATCGGAGATAAAATTTTATTAATTTAATTTTGAAAAAAAAATTCACCCGAAGCAACTGTCATTAGTATTGTTAACAAAAAATAATAAAAAAAATTTGGCGTTAAATCCTTACCAAAAAAAAAAAAAATCTAGTGTTAAATATGTGATTTGCTTAATTCCTTCACAGACGAGAGAGGGAGAGAGAGACATTATCCTTCCTTGTTGTAGAAGTCTAACAATCTACTGCAGTTCGCAAAGTGGAGCAATTTTCTAAGTAAGTTGTTAAAGTGTTAATGGACTTATCAACAAAAATTGGATCCTCTTAAACCAGCCTATTCAAAATATATGAGCAATGTTATGTAACACAAATTTGCATCCCAAATGAAGGGAGACAATTAGATCAATGGATCTCATTTAAAAAAATTAATGAAACTCACTCATCCAACGGCCTCTTTTATTTAAGATGCAAATTTAGGTTGTAAATTTAGGAAACATAATATTTTCCAAAATATATATACTCATAATTAAAACTCTTAATCGGGGGCCCCAAAATTTTGTAAAAATTGGGAGTCCTAGGCGGCCAACTAAGTGGCCTAGGCCTAGGGCCGGCCCTGATTTACTTCCACGTGAAAGTAGTTTTTTTTTTTTGCAAAAAATGGTAAAAGGTCCTTTCATATGGTCCTTTAAGCCATTAAATTCAAGCATAATACTTATAAGGTGATCAGAATAAGTAAAAATACTTCTTTTTTGTCCCCTAGTCCATTCTAATTAAATATTTTTTAAAATTACCACGGTACCCTTTAATCTCAAATTATGACCTGAATTTTGTCTCTCTCAGTACCCTCTCTCTCGCTGAATGGTCTGATACATAGAGATCGTCAACACAGAGAACTTCGTATTGGAAAATATTGTTTTGACAATTTGTATTTAAGAAACTTTGGGTTTGCATTAAAGTGGGATTCACACCTCAAATTGGTGGAAATAAGTTTAAACACGGTCTCCTCCGCGAGGAGATTAATGTGGTATATTTATTTATCCAAAGCCATTAAGATTTGAATGAGAATCAATCACCAAAACAACTGCCTTATTCATCTTAATCAAATGGGGTAGTTGAGCACAAAAACCAAACATTGAAAGAAATTATGAATGCTATGTTATCAAGTTCGGGAGCACCCCAAAACTTGTGGGGGAAAGCCTTATTATCTGTTAATTATATTCTTAACATTCATAGAAAATTAATAAGACACAATATGAATTAAGGAAAGGTTGAAAATTTTCCTATAAATTCTTAGAAGTGTGGGGGTGTTTAGCAAAAGTGGCAATTCCTAAACCTAAAAAGGTTAAGATATGATCAAAAACCATTGGTTTTGCCCATAACAGTAGTACATATCGATTTCTTGTTCATAAATCTGAGACTCCTGATGTGCATATTAATACAATTATAAAGTCAAGGAATGCGTCATTCATTGAAAATAATTTTGTATTTAATATGTCATATGAATCAAACTCATTAAACAGATCAATTGAAACTACAACTAGTAATGGTCAAGACAAAGAGTTCATTGAAGATAAACCTAAATGTAGCAAGAAGACAAAAACTTTGAAGTCATTTGGTCATATTTTTTAACTTATCTATTAGAAATGATCCTCAAAGTTTTAAAGAAACTGTGTTTTTCCCCGAAGCTCCTTATTAGAAGGAAGCTGTCGATTTTGAAATTGAATCCATTTTGAGGAATCATACATGCGAGTTGGTTTCCACCGGGTAATAAATCTTTAGGCTGTAAATGGATCTTTAAAAAGAAAATGAAAGCCGATGGATCCATTGAAAAATACAAGGGTAGACTTATAGCCAATGGATATAAAGAAAAGGAATGATTGAATTATTTTGACACTTATTCATTAGTTACTAGAATTACTTCCATATAGTTAATTGCTATGGCTACGTTGAATGGTCTTGAAATACATCAAATGTATATAAATACATCATTCTTAAATGGTGAATTAGATGAAAAAATATACATAAAAAACATGAGGGGTTCATTGCTAATGGACAATAAAAGAAAGTATGCAAACTTGTTAAATCTCTGTTAGTTTAAAACAAACACCAAAGCAGTGGCATAAAATTTTTGACAAAGCAATGTTGTCAAAAGTGTTCAAAATATATGAGTGTGATAAATGTGTATATGTCAAGAGTACTCATAGTGGATATGTTATTGTATGTTTTTATGTAAATGACATGCCAAATATAGGCAGCAATAACGATGTCATTAAAGCTACTAAGCAGATGTTGACAAATATGTTTGAAATGAAAGACTTAGGTGTTGCTGACGTCATTTTAGGAATTATATTTTCTAGAACAGCAAATAGACTTACGTTATCCCAATCTCGCTACATTGATAAAGTATTTGATAAGTTCAAGAAATATGAGATAAAATCTATGAAACATTTGTTGATGTTAATATCCATTTATCTAAGAATAATGGTGAAGACATACCACAGTTACAATATATACATATAATTGGCAATGATGTTACGTGGTGATAGGTGGTTGTCTAGTTTTTCACTATTTTGGGTGGTGAGTGGTAAGCTAGTTTTTTTATTGTTTTGGGTGATAAGTAGTGGTGGTTGGCAACAATTGTGGATGGTGGCAGCAGCGACAATTGGTGGTTGGTGGTTGGCGACGGGTGTTGTTGGGTGTAGGTGTGGGTGGGGTGGCAGGTGGTGGTGGTGGTGTTGGGTGACGAGTGGTAGGTTATTGCGATGGGTAGTGGTGGTTGGCGAAGATGATAGGTGCTGGTGGGCTAGTTTTTCACCGTTTTTAGTGGTGGGTGGTGATGGTTTACAACGATGGTGGCAGGTGGTGGGTGTTAGTGGGTGGGGGTGGATGTGGTGGTGGCAATGGGTGGTGGTGGTTGGTGGGTGACGGTGGGGGCCGGGTAGCGATTGGTAGATTGCAGTGGGTGGTCGTGGTTGGTGGCGATGGTGAGTGGTCATGATGGTTGGCGGCGAAGGTGGTGATAGGTTGTAGTGATGGGTGTTAGCGATGGTGATGGTGGTTGTTGGTGGTGGTGAGCGATGGCGGTGGCGATAATGGTAGGTGGTTGGTGTAGGCTCCTGGTGACAACGGTGGTGATGACGGCATTGAGATGATGATGGTAGTGATAATAAATATAAAAATTGGATAATGGTAGAAGTTTTTAAATAACCTCCTTCATTAGGAGTATTTTTACCAATGATTTTTATATACTTGTGGCCTTAAAAGTGTTGAAACTGGACTTACATGGGGAGGGGATTTGAACCAATATCCTTCTAGTGCCCAGATAGAGTAGATTATCACTCCGGTAGACCCATGTAGGTTTATGAGCAAGAAGGTTTAGGCATCAAATGTTGAAAGTATGCAATGAAATATACTTTTTGTCGCATCATTAAGGAATGGGTGGAGTCACGAATTTTTTTTAGGATGAGCACTTTAATTATAAATTCTAATTTTTTTCCTCCTAATCAATCACACTATATAATATATTAAAAAATATCAATTATTCATTAATAATTCATTGAATTTATTTAATAAACGATGTTCCAAACATTACTAAACTAAAATTTAAGAGTTAAACATAGTAACAAAATTGAAAGTCAACTTAAACATAATAAAAACTATACTCAATTCTCGAATAGAAATAGAGGCGATTTCTCGTAAAAAATAAAAAGTCAAATAAATGTCAATTACAAGAACTTTAACTTACAAAAATTCATGAATAATAAAATTAAATTAATTTGGATAAAGCTTTAATACAAAAAAAAAGTCTAAACAATTGAAATACGAAAATTATAGGGGTGAATACAAGTTATAAAACATATGCATAATTTTTAGATTATATAAATATAAGCATACATATAGTATTTTTTAAAAAAAAATTGAAGGTGGGCCCGTGCCCACACACGCTCCTATGCAGCTCCGCCCATGATTCAAGGATTTTCTTTGTTGATTTTTGAACTGTATAGTCTGGTAATATATTATCAACCCGTTCGAATGATAATAATTTTAATTGAGAATGAGTATCTAATTTTCGTTAAACGGGTTTTAATTTTCCAACAATTTAATGTTTGGTTATGTCAAGATTCTTACAAGTCATGGCATTGACCTGCTTCTTCAGCACTGGAAAAGCTCAAAAATAAGATTTTATGGCTGACAATCAAAACCATTGGGACAGTGTGTCTCTTAAAAATTAATTTTTTCATATTGCACATTCAGTGTCATGAAATGGTTGCAATGTGACCGTCACGTTAATTTCCGTTGCTTTTTCCCTCATATTCGCCCTTGTCGCTTGTAAAAGAATGACAGAAATAACAAAGGAAATTATTGTAAGGGCCACTTTGCAATACAATGTTGATGGTGTAATGTGAAAAAATTAATTTTTGAGGATACAAATTAAAAATGTTTAAATATTTTTAAGGTGCAAAGTGCAATTATCCGTTTATGTTAAAATGGTATATTCCTTGACAAAGACTTCTCTGGCAAAGTTCCCCTCACACTCTGCCGTGCAACTTCCTGGAAGAGTTTAAAGCCCCTCACAAGAACTCTATCAGCAAACTTTGTTTGACTACCTCAGTTTATAATATTTGGACTGAAACGAACCGAAGGATCTGCAATAATGAATACAAGGTCCCGGTAACTCTCCGACAAGAGAGAATATTCAACATATTGGTGACAAGATATTATTGAAAAATCTATGTTATTCAATGTAATGGTGATCTAGAATTAGTGAATCATACAGAATTCTATCAATAACGGTCACATTCAATAACTAACATGTGACAATGTCATGACGACTTGGTGATACCAAGTGAATAACAGAGTTCACTTGTTCTACTTGGTTATTAATAATTAATTTGTGATACTAAGTGATAATGATGACATGATGTCACTGTTTCATTGAATATTCTCTTTTCCAACATATCATAGTCAAGACTGTGAGGAATAGATTTGCTTCAATGAAATTTAAGGACAATTATAGAAACAACAACAGGAAAATTCTTCATGATTGGCAGTTATCAAATGCTTGTTTTTTTGTTAATAGATAGAATAGAAGTGAATGTTTTATTACTGGGTAAATTTCACCGTTAGTCCCTGAGGTTTGTCACTTGTTGTACTTTCATCCCTAAAGTTTTATTTTCGTCAATTTGATCCTCCATGTTAAGACATTTTTTGACTTTGGTTCTTATCACTAATTGCCGTCCAAAAAATTGACGGAAAAGAACACGTGAGCGGCTTGTAGGAAGTCTGAAGGGATAGGGAGTCATTTAGCTTGCCTTAATGTTTGTATCATAGTACATCTACATAATAAATTAGCTAAGTATTTGAATTTTTATCCAACACACATTTTTCTGCCTCCCTCTTCCACTCCTCTCTCTCGCTCTCTCTATTGTACCTAGCCACTACCATCAGAATAGAACAACACACCGCCATCGCCAGCCACCACAACCTAGATATTTCTCCCTCTTCTCACCTTCTCTCTCTCTCTCACACACATACACGCGGATCCCCCAACAAATCTCTCTCCCTCTTCTTCGAAACCCTTATACGATCTCCCCCTTCTACGCAAACCCCCACTCCCTACACAACACACACACCCAACACACACACCCAACACACATTCTCCTACACCCACCAAACACATACTTCACACAAACACACCAACCCACCACACACATACTTCCCTCTTCTCTCTCTTTTGTCTTCTCTACACACACCCATGCACATCACAAAACACACGCACCCAGCACACATTCTCACACATATCATGTACACACACAAATGAGTATGAAGCTATGATTTGTGTGTTAAAATCAACACACACCACTTGTTTGTTGATTTGTGTCAAAAAAGAGCACACAGAGACCCATCTTTGTTAACCCCCTTCTAACCACCCCTTCCCCCGACAACATACACATCACACAATCTGTCTCCATAACACTCTATTTATTTATTTTTGGATTTGTTGTCAACACTGTTGTTGAGCAAGCTTTGATTTGTGTGTTAAAATCAATACATACCATAAATTTCAAATTCACAATGTAGTAATGTACTATATTACTTTTTGTTGATGATTTGGGTCAAAGAAAATCCACAATCAAACCCTAAGTGTTTGATTCTTTGCATAATTTAATTGAAGGTGTCCGTAGATCATGATAATGTTACGGTGACCCTAAATTTATTGACCAATTAGTTCACATATTTACCAAAGGCAAATCACTACAAGGTGAGAGAAGTAATTAGATTGTTTTGATGTTTACAATAGTATGGAGATTTCTATTTTGTGGTGGTTTTGTGTTGTTAATGTTTTATTCATTTTGTTGTTACTTTGAATATGTTTTTAGGATTGGCTGTAGTTAAGGTTGGGTTGAGTTCAGAAGCAACACAACACCTAGAGGTAGTAGTGACCTTTATGATTTATTGGATATGTTTTTTATTATTTGTGGCATGCCAATGAACAGTGGGATAATTTGTGTGTATGTGTTGTAATGAAATTTAGACTTTAATCATTAACATGGAAATAGTACCTTTTCCATGCTAATTATGGAGGAGTGATGCTCTAACATCTATAGAAGTATGAGCAAAGTAGTAAATCTTTTGTGTTTGTGGATTTGTTTTCCATGGGAATTGTAAAAATTTAAAAGTTGATTTACTAGCCTTTTAGGTATAGTGATAAAACATATAAATTGTGTATACAAGTTGGAAATTTCTAGATTCCTATTTGGAGAGAAAACGATCCATTTTTTATTTATTTATAGAACCTATAAACTTATTTAGTCTCTTTAATGTATTATGTGCACCATTTTTCATTTCCCAATGCTTATTTTCTCTAATTATCGATTTTCTCCATTATATAGTTATTATTTTAGGCACGTGATATCTCTAGATAAGCCCAAAAGTAATCTTTTTTTTATTTGTGTACTTTTTACAGATTATGGATTGAAGGTAATTATAGGTGGCAATTTTAATAATTTTTTTGGTTAAATAGCTTGAGCAGAAACATCAAATATTTGTTTGATACACTCAATATTTGTGGGTGTGAATCAATATACTGGAATTGTGATCATCTCTCTACTTCGTGCATCCTAACTTTAGCAATTAAATTAATATTGATTTCTTTTTTCCTATTCTTTTTGTCTGGTTTATCTCTTGTTGATGTGACTAATTCATTGTATTTCTTTTCTTCATGTTGATTTAGTCACACAAAGTTGTAGTTGCTTTGATAGCTTGATCACTGAATGGCGGGACTGTAATTTCTTTATGTTTTTGGTTCGACCATCCGGTATCCGAAAGCTACTTTGGGTTTCGACTAATTCAGATTTGAGCCAAGTAGGACCACAAGGGCGACAAAGCTCTCCCTATCGAACGCAGCTGCGTTTTCAAGACTCGAACTCGAGACGTTAGTTAAGCTAGAACAATCCATCACCAACTGATCTAACAATTAGTGGTGTAATTTCTTTTCATAACTAAGGAATCTTATATCGTCAATTAGGGAGTCGTGTTTTTGGAGATGATTTTTTTCAAATTATTTGAAAAATAGTTATCCCAGATTGATTTAAACATATCTGCAATTTGACCAATACTTGAATGGAGTTAACTTATTTTAATGCACCCTTATATTTTTTTTATTGGTGATATTTTCGCATTGCATGGTGCCTTTGGGCACAGATATTAGGTTGGCAAATTGTTGTGCTGTGTTTGCTGGTAAATTGTTATTTAGAGGAAGGATTGTGACATGAATGGTTAATATTATGATGTTGATTTGAGTAAAATTATGAGATATATAACCTTTGTATACAAGTTGAGATTTTCTTGGGCTACTATTTTTAGAAGAAACTCTATCAATTTTTTTTAAAAAAATAGAGAAGATTAGACTGATGTGTGTCTATGTTCAGTATTTGATTGTTTTGTGTTCAAGAATAATGTTTTTTTTTTAATTACACAGATTCCGCAGGCACGGATTATGAGAATAGTTTAGATTTTTAACATAGTATGCATCCAAGTTTAGTGCTCGATTATTTTCGAATTGCACCATGACTAACACGGGTTATCCCTAATATATATATTAAATTATATATATTCAATTCAAAATATTTATCAACAAAAAAATAATAATACAACTCTGCCTTTTTTTTCTCCCAAACCTTCTCTCTCTCTTTTTGTGTTCCATCATTGAAACCCAATTGAATATAACCCTCCCCATGCCTCCTCTGCTCATCACCAAGCATGCCTCCACCACCAAAAACCATCTAAACCAAACACCCATCAACCACCAATCTCATTGTCAATAGTCAATTCCTCCTCCTCCTTCTCCTCTCTCTTTCTCTCTCCACACAGTCTCTCCATCCACAAAGATTTGGTCATCGAAAGAAGAGGGAGGGAAAACCATGAGAAGAAAAAGAGAATGAGGGAGAGAGATGTGAGGATAGAGAGAAAATGAGAAATTAGAGAAGGAGGGAGAGAGAGAGAGAAACATAGAGGGAGAACCAGATAGATCTTTGGAAGTGCCCAACTCTAAAAGATTTTTGAGTGAACGATTCTTGGTTTTGTCGAAGACCACTGGGAATCTTTAATCTCCGATGGTTCTGATAGAATATCTTGTTGAAAAATAAACTTGTTTTAGAGTTTTATTACAATATTAAGGTGTGTTAATTATGTGTGTGTTAGTGGGCAAGGAATATACAAGTAGTGGAAGACAAGAGTATTATTGTGGGGTTAATTCCCAAATAATGGTGTCTTAATATTGTTGAGGTTACTAGAGTTAGTGGGTGTAATGGTACCTTAATGTAATATTAGGGATTATATGTATGACCTATATAAATAGGGCACATGACCTAGAGTTCAAGTAAGTAGAGTTGAGTACAAAGAATAGTCCAAGTTGAGTGTGTGATTGTAATCAACTTGTATGAAAATTATTTTTTCTTTGAGTGTTCATATCCTCCTTTACTTCCTTCCATTTTATTTCTAGTCCTCTTGACTCCAACAAGGTGGTATCAAAGTAATTTTTTTATTGTAGTAATTCCAACAAATTGGTATCAGAGCCAGTACCGATCCTCGAAGATAACTCTCATTCAGAGCCAGCATCGATCCTGGAAGACAACTCTCATTCAAAGCTAGCTTTTGATTATGGAAGTCTAGATAGCTCACCTTCAGAGCTAGTACAATATTTGAAGTCTTGATAGATTGTCGCGATTGATGATCATGGAAGATTCACCAAATATGTATTTTTGGTGTGAAAAGATGATGTTCTCTAATTACAAGAGAATGATGATTACTCTACCTTCTTATCTCAAAGCATGTGATTTATGGGATGTGATTGAAGAAAAGTCAAGGAACGGCTTGCCTAGAAGAATCCAAGAGAAGAAAGAGGAAAAGACACTTGGAGTTCTTAAGAAGGTGATTCATCCCGAGATTTGGAAACTTGTAGGAGATTTAAGTTCTCCAAATCATGTTTGGAAAATGATTGAGAGTGTAGTGTCCAAACATGAAGGTGAATTTTTACCCAAGGAGTATTAGGTACAATGCTTTGAAGAAGATGAGTATGTAAAAGAAGAAAGTGATTTTGAAGATACACTAATGGAGAATCAAGAAGAGCATCATCTTGATGAAGTGAAAGAAGTTGAAAAAGTTAAAGTTGAAATTCAAGAGACTAGAGAGGAAAACGAAAACGATGATATTGAAGAAACAACTCAAAAAATGGAAGAAAAAGAATGTGTAAAGCATGGAAAAGAAATCAAAGATCCTTATGTGGTTAAGGATGTTAAAGTGGAATCTTATGTAGTGATCATGGAAAATACTTTTGCAATCAAGCATGAAAGTGAAGGTCATCTTGTTGAGAACCATGTTCAAGGTAATCTATTTCTTAAAAATTTCACTAATTGTTATTTACAACTTGGTGTAGAAAATGTTCTAAGTGACACAGGTTAGGTAAATATGGAGGAATTTTTCGGTTCAAGAGAGTCACACCAAGGAAAATTCAAGAAATGTGAGAAGTTCAAGAAAAATGAATGCAAATGCAGAAATGAGAATAAGACAATGAACAAATTGAAGATAATGTACGATCATGTGCAAATTGATCAAAAGCCCTACACTGCAAAGGAGATGACTTTGACGATTCTTGCTATTGAAGGAGGTGGTACTCAAGTTCAAGAAGTTTTCAATAATTCCATGAAGCCCCTCAACCATGAAGAGATTTGCAAGATAAAGACTTGGAGGTGCAAAATCAAGTTTAAGAGAGGGTGTTGAAAAATAAACTTGTTTTAGAGTTTTATTACAATATTAACGTGTGTTAATTAGGTGTGTGTTAGTGGGCAAGGAATATGCAAGTAGTGGAAGACAAGAGTATTATTGTGGGGTTAATTCCCAAATAATGGTGTCTTAATATTGTAGAGGTTACTAGAGTTAGTGAGTGTAATGGTACCTTAATGTAATATTAGGGATTATATGTATGACCTATATAAATAGAGTACATGACCTAGAGTTCAAGTAAGTAGAGTTGAGTACAAAGAAGAGTCCAAGTTGAGTGTGTGATTGTAATCAACTTGTATGAATTTTTTTTTTTTTTTTGAGTGTTCATATCCTCCTCTACTTCATTCCATTTTATTTCTAGTCCTCTTGACTCCAACAAGGTGGTATCAGAGCAATTTTCTTATTGTAGTAATTCCAACATATCTTGCGAATTTTTCTGCAATATCAGTCTCGGATGAGAAAGGCACAGAAGAAGATTTTGGTTGTCATGATGAGCAGTTTAATCGGTGTCGGCATCCTTGAGACAGAGCAAGGGGTTGCTTTTTTGTGTCTCATGTGTATGCTTTTGTGTAAGTTTGTGTGGTGTGTGTTCGTCGCATCGATGCTAGGATTTGAGAGACATAGAGAGGGTTATGTTGAGCTAAAGGGAGAGAGGCACTGAGAGACGTGAAACTGAGAGAGAGAGGGAGGGAGGGAGGGAGGGAGGGAAGGGAATCTTTTTGGCCTGGGAAGAGAGACGCTTAGACGCACAACAAGACAGATAGAAAAAGGGGGGAAAAAAGAAAAGGTGGAACGAGATGTATGTTTGGGTGTATGTTTAATATTGTCCACATAGAGAATAATGTTGTTTGGATGTATAGATTGTTATAAAATTAAAATATCAAAAATATCCTTAAAAATCTGCACGGGATAGGCACATGGTGTTTTTTGCCTATTTTAGTGATGGTAGTTAGAGCTAAGTACCAAATTGATTCAATGTTTGAACTTTGGGAACGAAATAGATGAAATTGAAAATTTAAGGACCAAAGTGCGATGAGTGATAAACATGAGAGATCTTTGGTGCAATTTACCCCTTATCATTTGGAAGTCCATTCATGTTACAAATCTGTGGTGACAACCGGCAATTAATTAGCAACCCTCTTAGATGTATTTTGTTCCATTTTGTTTCAGCGATGCAATATGAACCTAATTTGAGGATCTAATCATGGACTTAATTCAATGTTAAATGGAGGCCAATGTTAATTCAACAATTGTAATTAATTGTGTCTGTGAATTAATTCCCCAAAGTGGGTCCAAATAACATTTTGTTTATCCTTCTGATACTACTACAGGTAGAGGTGTCGTAACCTATATTACTCTTTGCCTTTTTATATAATTCATACCCCCCTACCCCCCACCAAAAAAAAAATTGTTCTCCGATTAGACTTAATAACTTTATTGTAGACTTCAGTGTATGAAAGTTGTCATGTGTCCTAACAAGGGGTAGATATATATTTTTTTTCTTGAAAGAAAACGGCAAATATTTTATTTATACGGAATATTTAAAAAGAGGAGCGACATTACAAACTCAGTAGTCTGATCCTTCCAAATAATTAAACTTTCAATGAAACTCGCATGTTTTGCTAAAGTATACGCTACTAGGTTGTCATTTCTACGAACTATTGCAACTTTATAACAGGGGAAGATATAATTAAACACTTTGTTGAGGGGTTTATTTTGTTCAAACATTCAAATATCTTCAACCATTCGTGGATGAGCTTCTCATTGTGGTAACCCTCATATAAGGGTGAAGACTCTTGAGTCTTGGGCCCAAAATGAATGATATGAGATAAAGGTAATAAATCCATGTATTTTGTCACATATCACTTGGTGTAGTGTGTGTGAAGGTCTTTATAAATAGGAGCTTTGGACCTTCACCATACAATGCATTTTAAAGGAAAAATTGTGAAAATATGCACTATACACTACTAATTTGTGAGGAAGTACCTTAATATAAATCTTCTGTATATAAGTCCTTTTTTTGGTGTAAATGTTGAACAAATACACTTTGGCTATTTTTTAAATATTTTATTTATGTAAAAGTCTTTTTCTTTATTCATGGAAGATAATTTATGCAATTAATTATGAGTTTCAGTTTCCTATTTTTTTGGGACAACGCATTTGAAATTTTGAATTACATCTTCCTCTTTCATTCACAAACAAAAATTCTGAAAGCAACACTCTTTGTCTTATAAGCTATTTTTCCTTATTTTTTTAATTTTATTTTACTGGGTAAGTGGTTTCTCAAAATAGCACCAGGAAGGAAGATTGCTTTGAAATAGGCCGAAATTAGCTTTGATTGAAATTGTAAAAGAGGATAAGATAGATCACCGTTTGAAGGAAAATATAGAAAATAAAATTCAAGTAGTTGGCCTCAAATAATTGGGATAAATATTTTGATGAGTTAGTTGAGTTGAGTTATTATAGAACTGCGACAAAATTTGTGGAGAAAATCAAGCAATAAATATTGCACCACTGGGTAGCATTTTTTTTTTTGTAAGCATCTTTTATTTATTAAAAAAGTTCCTCAAATGAGAAAAAAAATGTTCAATTAATATTTTGTAAAAGTAATTTATATGCATCTTCCTATATAATAATTCAACTATATAGATGAATACATGTACTAGTACTACTATAATTAAAAAAAGTATCAAGGAGCTCAAGCGCAATATCACAAGTATAGTTTCAAAACATGTCAAATCACAAACTTGTAAATACTTTGTCTAAAACTTTTGAGCAACTATGTTTGACCAAAGCAGTGTCATCGTTCACTTTTTGCATGTGAGGAGACCGAAGTGTCGGCTCTGATATGAGGATAGTGCAATGTCGATTACCTATGAGCATAGATTTTTAA
>JAHQCQ010000803.1:0-18778 GCA_023539305.1 Ilex asprella | reverse complement strand
AAACAATGACTTTAAAATAAAATCACATACCCCATAAAAAAACTCAACAATGATCATTGATTTGCTGGTTTTGGCCTTTTTTCATCTGATTTGTTGTTTTGATCTGGCTTGGTGGGGTGCGATTTGGCCACTGGAAATGGAGGTCTGTGAGTAGCCCAGCCTTTTTTGGATGGATTTGAGGTTTTTTTTCGCTCAGTGGCATGTCGGCTTGCTTGAAAGTCACTTGAATAGTAGTGGTTACTATTTTCGTGGCTCATGTGTGCTTGTCTATAGGGCTTATTGGTGTGGGTTGATCTTTGTTGTGAATTTTTGGATCCCTACCAACGTATTTTTGGCTGCGTTTTTTGATTTATTCTCTCCTACGAATTTGGGGTCTTTCTTTTTGGTTTATTGTTTGGATCTGTTGTCTATGGTGTTGAGCGTGAGAGAGAGAGATGGTTCTTGGATACCTCAGTGACAATCCAATGAACTGGTTGTTCGTAGACTGAATAGTTGGACCTAGAAAACCCGAAGCTTGGATTGCTGCCATTGAAATAGAAAGAAAGGAAGGGGGATACCTGTGGTGTGGAAATAGAGCGAGAGTCAGAGAGTAAAAAGGGGATGGGGTGGGTGTTCTACAGTGGTGAAAAACCAAGGAGATTTGGAAGAGATGAGATTTAGGTGAAAGAAAGGAAGGTTAATGAAAAGAGAGAGTAAGGGGGCTTGAATTCGGGGATCCGAAAGCGTTAATCTGGAGAGAGAGCGAAGATTTAGGAGTGATAGGTCTATCTGCAGAGGGGAGAGAGAGAGTTTGGCTTTAGTTGGGTCTTTATCCGTAAAGGAGAGAGAGAGAGAGTTTAGCTTGGGCTAGAGTTCTCGATGCTGTGTGTGCAGTTAAAATGAGCGGGATTTGAGTTTCGGATGGGATCGGAGAAGATTTGAGAGATTTTGGAAGAGAAACATGAATCAATAAACGTTGTTAGGCGGGAAAAAAAAATTAGGACTAATCATAGACCATCGGATCAAAAATTTTGAGATGATCTGAACCGTTTTTTATGTTGGGATTACGTTGTCCGTTAGATTTGTTTATGTTTTGTCTCAAAAAGATCTGGACCACTCTTTATCTTTTGGATTCAAACTTCGCTCTACTTTATTATATAGATTTTCTCTCTCATATATATCTATATCCATATATAGGTTAGAATTTTGACTAAAATTAAAATTTACTCTCTCTTAAAATTATTATTAAAAATAAAAAATAGTAACATTCAAATACAAAAAAAAAATTATCATTTGGACACAAAAAATTAAAACATTCAATATTAATATTTAAAATAAAATAAAAATAGTAACATGTTCAACAAAAATATTAACATGTTCAACAAAAACATGTTACATTCAATAATTATTTCTCTCAACAAAAACATGTTGTAACATGTTTAACAATAATTACTCTCTCAAATTCAAACACAAAAAATAGTACCATTCAAACACAAAAAAATAGTAATATTCAAAAAAAAAATAGTAACATTAAATATTAATATTTAGGAAAATAATAACAGTAACATGCACAACAAAAATAATAACATGCTCAAAATAATAGTAATATGAACAGTAACATACTTAACAAAGCAGTAACATACTCAACAAAGCAGTAACATACTCAACAAAAGCAGTAACATGGACAGTAACATAGTAAAAAAAATAGTAACATGAAACATTCAATTTAACAAATTAATCCTCACGAAAAATACCACAAATTACAAAAAACAAAAAATTAACAATAAGGACCAAAGATTCTCATTCGTTACCCTCAAAATTGACAAAATTCATAGAACATTTTTTGAATTTGAATTTTAAATTTATGATGGAGAGAGAGAGAGAGAGATGTGGATTTGAATTTTAAATTTATGATGGAGATTTTATTAGCATATTTTTATTGACATTGAATTAAGGGATAACAATTTCAAAAATAGGAAATTAATTTAACATCCTTTGAAGGAAAGGTATTTTTGAGATTTAAAAAAATAGTGGGCTTAAGTCAATATATATAATTTTAAACATGGACTTAACCCCTTATAAATTTTCTTACATGACTTATCTCCAAACAAGTATATCTAGGGGGATTCACCCCCAATTTTCACCGGATATTATGAAAACGTGCATAATAATGCATAATATGGTCATTGAGGATGAAAGAGATATTGGTAACAATAACTTCGATGGAAGTGATGCAAATCCGTCTATAGAAGTGTCGCATGCGCATACACCAGAATTGGAAGACTTCATGCAAATCCATTGTTAGATCAGAGACAGTGCAACTCATTCTCATCCGCAATCAGATCTTATTGAGCATTTGTGGGAATGACATGGCGAATAATAATTTTCTCAATTTCAATTTCAAGTTGTATTTTTAATACATAGTTTTTCATAAATAATAACAACATAATAAATAATGACTAAAAATTAAAAAATAATAGCAATATAATAAATAACGACTAAAAATTAAAACTTTGCTTTTTCATAATCTCTATCTTTAGGTTATTCCAATATATTGCAGGAATTGGGTCCATATCAGTAGTGTCAGTTTCCATGATTTTCATTTCATTCTGCCTTTCAATTTCTTGCACTTGCCTTTCTTCAATTTCTAATTGTCCACAATATTGCTCCAATTTTATCTCCTGATGAGCTTAAATTTTGTCGTGTTGCTCAATTTTTTGTCGTTCCACTTCCATTATTTGATTCCAGTGGTGATGATCTAGTTATGCTTCAACACCGTTTTGCTTTTCTTTGTTTTTAAGTTGTTTCTTCGAAGCCTTTCTGCTTAATGCCCTGTCGAGGTTGAGAGTGGACGAGGGTTCAGTGTCATCCCCTAAATATGGAGTTGAATATCAAGATTCAACATGATTTGATTCAACAAGACTACCAGTTGAATGTGTTTTTGCTATCTTATTGTTGGTGAGATTATCAGTCCATTTCTGCTTCATTTTCAATATATTCCAACAATGCTCGTATTGAAATGGTATTCCAATGATTTTAGCAAACTTTTCTTTTGTTTCATCAACTTGAAAAACATATGAAAATATTCAGTCAATAGTTCAAATATCAAATCATAGTAATGTCTAAATTAAAAGTTCAATCATTACATTACTTTGTTCGATGTGTCCACTTTATCGCAGTCATTCAATTTGACTATAAAATCTGACAAATTTAACACATTTGCACTTATATCAGTCCAACAACTTTTAATAGAAGCTTGCGAACATTCTTTTTGATCGCCTCCATGAAGTTCTAAGTATTTCAATATTATTTGCTAGAAAACACCACCTTGTTGTTTGTTCTCAATAATTACATCTTTACTCGTGTTAAGCCACGCAGACACAATTACAAAAATTATAATCAATTTAAAGGTAAGATAAAATAATTAATTAAAAAATAAAATCAAAAAAAAGTTTTCAATAAAAATTTTTTGTTGAATTTTTTAAAATGGAGCACATTGCTATTTTTTGTTTGATTAATGGTGTAATATGACAATACAAAAAAAATTAATATATAAATTGATAATACAAAAAAATTTTGGGGTACAAGGTGTCATTTTTCCTAAAATAAATAGTACCAGAAACATCATCAACGATCAAAGAGGCAAATTGGAGGTAATCAATCAACATACCCTACTCCCTTCCCCTTCCTTATTCAGACCCTTCGCCTTCCCCTTCTCTTTTCCCCTTACCTCTGCGCCTCCTTCCAATGATGGAAGAAAAATTAGGAGCAAAGAGCTAACTTAGGAACATGAGCAAAATCAGGAGCAGAGAGCCTACTTCCAACAATTGAAGAAAAATCAGGAGCAAAAATCAAGTAAATTTTCTTTCTAAAATCTCTGTATTTGTAAAAAAAAAATTATTGAATAGAGCCATTGAGATTGAGCAGTGAATTTGCAACCTCTCCCTTTCTCTCTCTAGAGTTGCTAAAAATGCCACCCCAAGATCTTTGATGTCATTTTGCAACTCCTGAAGCTACTCTCATTAGATTCCAAAATTTTGAATTTGGGGTGATATTTTAGCAGTTATGGGAATGCCACCCTTGATGTCATTCTCCCTTGGAGTTACTCTCAGTATGGAATTGTGCAAAAACTTTTTTCTTTTATTTTACATTCATTTTCTATTCTTATTTTCATTCATTCTTTTTTGTATTTCTCTTGGTGTTTATTTACTTTCCACGATGCAAGTAAAATCTTATAAACTTATAAAGACATAAAGTAAAAATAAAATCAAATAACTCACGTCCAACACATGTTAAAAATAGTAAACTCTAAAAATAGTGAAAAAATATAAACAATAAACTTTAATAAAATGAAACTCCTAATTTACTGTCTAAAATTTTCATAAATAGTAAACTTTAATATAATAAAACTTCAAGTTCTAGAGGACACTCAATGGAGAGATTGTAGGCGATGAATTACTATGTCCCTGATTCCGAAATGGACGAAGACTATCTGATTTCGTCGTCGTCATGAGGTTTAACAAAGCCAAAAAAAAAAAAAATAATAATCCTAAGATTGATTCCAAACATTCCATTTGTTGTAACTTAGATGCAAAAAAACAAGGGAGAATTACACCTAGACCCCTGAAATTTATTACTTAATCACTCAGTTCCCTGATATTTAAAATATTACATATAGACCTCTTGAAGTTTGTACAACGTAACACTTAGACCCCTACCATCAAATGTCCCTTAGTATATCTCATAATAAATTACACTCAGACGCCCTGAAGTTTGTAAACGTATAATATTTCGACCTGCATATTTAAAATTTTATACTTAAACAAAAAAATACTCAAATAAAAGATAGAATATCAAATATTTTAAATTTTAAAACCAAAATTCATGTTCTATTATATCATTTATTGAAATAAAATCAAAAATAAAAAACCAATTTTTTCTCAAAAAATCCTAATTAGTATACAATTATAATTACAATAAAAATTATACTATCTATCAGAATAAAAAAATACAATTATACTATCTATCAGAAAAATTATTGTGATATAGAACATGAATTTTATTCTCAAAAAATACAATTATACTATCTATCAAAATAAAAATAAAAAATCAAACAAATGGTCTAAATCATTCATAATAGAACATGAATAATTATGATATAAAATTCATGTTCTATTATATCATTTATTGAAATAAAATCAAAAATAAAATTTTAATTTTTCTTAAAAAAGTCATAATTAATATACAATTATATTATCTATTACAAAAAAAACAAAAAAAATCAAATAAAGGGTCAAACTATAAATGAACACAATATATTCTACCTTTAATTGGGGTAATTTGATAGTTTAATTTGGTCGTTTAAACTGTCAAACTAAATTTCAATAGACAATATAATTATTTAATAATTATAATTTTTTAAGAAAAAATTAAAATTTTATTTTTAATTTTATTTCAATTAATGTCATAATAGAACATGAATTTTGATTGTAAAATTTAAAATATTTGATATTCTATATTTGATTGAAGTATTTTTAGTCTAAGTATAACATTTTAAACTTGAGGGGTCTAAGTATTACAAATGTATAAATTTCAAGGGGTCTGGATGTAATTTACTAATAGATAGACTAACCGACATTGACGGCATGGGTCTAAGTGTTGCGCGTGTATAAATTTTAGAGGGTTTGTTTGTAATATTTCAAATGTTAGGGATCTGAATAATTAAGTGACAAATCTCAAGGGATTTGAGTATAATTCTTCCAAAAATAAACTTTCAATTCAGTACATATTCTTACCCCATCCCAAGACGTAAAATTTTCCCAACCCTCTAATCCACCAGGTAAAAGTCTGGATAAATCATAAGCAGAATTCACCTAACGGAGAATTCCATCCCCACCCAAAAAAAAATAAAATGCATGGGTATTCTGAGGCTATCCGCAAGGAGTATCCTCGATGATAGTCCACTACATGTGGCACTAGCTACTTACAGATACAGTAAGAAATCTCCCATAGACCAAGAGGTGGTCATCCCCTCCCCACAATCCATGGCTAGAAATATCCGATCGGACAATGAAACCACACCTTACCTATTCATGCAAGAAGACGAAATGGCCTCTTGGCTTCACTATCCAATCGATGAATCTTCCTTTGACCGTGAAAGCTACGTGAATCTTGGAAGCCTTTGTGTGGATAGAGAGAAGGGGGAAAGGAAAAATGTAGAGAAGAGCTCCAAGGAATTGGATGCTGGAGGCGTGTGAATTCTAGAGGGGTCAGTTAAATTGGAATGCAGCACAAAAAAGTTTGAGCTCAGTTAGACTTAATGACTTAAAAGTCCATGCTTAAAGTTATTCACAAAAAAAGTATAAAAATTTTAGGTTGTGTTTAATTCGTGTCTTAAAATAGTATTTGAAAATTATTTTGACAATAATTTTTAAAAAATATTTTTAGTGTTTTATTCTGTCGCAAAAATTATTTAGGTATATAATTTCAAAAATAGGTTTATGGAATAAAAAATAATAAAATTTTATGAACAATAACCTAGAAAAAAAATAAAAATAAAAATGTGGTGGTGGTGGTGGTGGTGGAAGTGTGATGGTAATGGTGTTTTCTAAATTTTAAAAAGTTCATTAAAAAAAATGTAAAATAGTTTTAACTTATTCTTTAAATATATCTAATTTATGTTCTTAGTTTTCAAAAAAACAAAAATAAAAAACAATTAGCCAAACAACTACTCTCTCAGAAATTATTTTTAAAAATAAAAAATAGTTTTTGAGGTACAAACTAAATAGAATTTCAATAATTTCAATTAATTTTTGTAGCTAACACTTTGTGAAAAATAAGAATTGGGGGTAAAGACTAAAATAAATTAATCGGAAAAGAACGGTGCTTGCGTCGTAACCAAAGACACCTTAATCAGGTTTTGCTTAAACCCAATAGAATCCTTCCTCCTTCACCAATCAAACGGTGCCATGTCAAAACGATGACGTTTACTGCATTGCTCACGCAGCAGTTCAGAGACTCGAAAGTCATGGTCTTCCTCAATCCTCAGTGCATAAATGCTTTGATTTCTCTCCACGAACTATCTTCTTTCCACCGCAACAAACAAAGCCCGTAAAAAGACTGAATCTTTAATCACTTAACTATCAATGGGGATCCTGTGATCGATCTGAAAAGGCTTCACTTGTTCAAATTTCCTGCAATGAAAACCCATGTCAGATCTGGGTTTTGGGTACTGATAGCTCTACTTGTTTGTCTCAGCCTCTCTGTGTTTTCAGTATCTGCAGTGACTGGTCGACCCAAGAACGTACAGGTTGCTCTTCGGGCCAAGTGGTCTGGTACCCCACTACTTTTAGAAGCTGGGTATGTTTTGTTTCACCGTAATAAAATCTGGGTTGCGATTGTTTTCATGTATTCTTTCTTATACGATTTCTTCTCCCAATTTTGGGTAAGGTGAATATGTGATGATTTTATGGGGATTTTCCTTGAAACTGTCATGGGTGTTTTTGGGTGTACTCTGATTCTTGCTGAGCTTTCTGGACTGGATTGTTTTAACATTGCTCTTTTGACAAGAATGGTTACGCCAATTAATTTTTTCCAGTGAACTAATTCTTATTTGAACATGAGTTGCAGTGCGTAGGTTGTAGTTTGTTTTTGTTTGTGGTATTGGTTCAATTGATGTTTTTACTGCAGTAAATTCCTTGGGTTTCTTTGCTGAGTTAGGCATTGATTCATAAAAGTTTTAAGTCATAGGTACTAGATAATTTGAATGGGATTGACTGATGAAAGGAGGATGCACCTTTATAGTAAAAGAATTACTAATACTCTTTCTCATAGTTGGATTTGAGTGTTTTTTCCTCCTTGTGGGATGGGTGTTGTTTCTATAGTATTTTGCAGTTCCCACGTAAATTAGATATATGAATTTATAGGTTTAATGATGAATGGATAAGTACAGACATTGTTGAAGGACTTGTTTAGTTAAATGTATCTTTAGTTATCTGGCATAGTGGATTGATTAAAAATTCTTTTAGCCAAGGAATAATGGATCGATGATCCCTTTGGATTGGAGTTTGATTGTCATGTTTGAACCATCATGTTAGCTAGGTGAACTTAATTTTCCTCTACAAATGTCCTTCGTTTAATGTCTTCAATTGTTTTTTTTTTGACAGGGAATTGCTATCTAAAGAATGGAAAGACCTTTTCTGGGAGTTCATTGAGGTTTGGCTTCACAATGCCAATGAGGAAATTGATTCTTATACAGCTCAAGGTTGCTTAAAGAAAATTGTAAAATATGGGCAGTCTCTTTTACCCGAAACTTTGGCTTCAGTGTTCGAATTCTCTCTTACGCTTAGGTCAGCATCCCCTAGATTAGTGCTTTACCAACAATTAGCAGAGGAATCTCTTTCTTATTTTCCGCTAACTGATGATATTAACTCCAACATTATCACTGGAGAGGTTTCTGAATCTATTGAAAACATAGAAAGCAAAAAGACCAAACCCTTGCCTGTGGGCCTGAATCTACAAAGTCCTGGTGGAAAGTGTTGTTGGGTGGATACAGGTGGGGCACTATTTTTTGATGTTACAGAGTTGCAACTGTGGCTTCGTAGCCCTAATGAATTGTAAGTCCTGCTTTTGATGTTCATTGGCAAGTATTTTGAATCTATATCAGTTGATTATGATAGTATCTCAATTTGTGCCTCTTAAAAATATCTTTTTGTTACTTCCAGAGCCAGAGACATGTTTCAGCAGCCTGAACTTTTCGACTTTGATCATGTCCATTTTGATTCAAGCATGGCAGGCCCAGTGGCCATTTTATATGGAGCTCTTGGGATGGACTGCTTTAGGGAATTTCATGTTACCCTGGTGGAAGCAGCCAAAGAGGTCCACTACTTAACACTAAGAGATATTCTGTCATGCATTACTCTTACTATCATGATTAGAATAAAGTAATTCTCACTTTAGTAGTTGCTATTAAGAATTGTGATATGCAAAGAGGTTACACATGTCTGCAGATTTGATGCTGGAACACGTATAATAATACTGCAATTTTTATTTTCTATATAAGTGTTGCCACATATATTAACATCAGGACATGGTAGTGATTGCTCCCTGCTTGTTCACCAACTGTAATGCTTGGTTCTCTGCATGATCCCCTGATAAAATGGCACCAAAATAGCGTGGGTGCTGTTTAGGAAATACTTTAGGAAAGCTGTATCCTGATCAGATAAGTATATCTTGTTGAAATGTGCAAGAATTCTTTAACTTGTTGCTTTTAAAGTACTTTTAAGTTGAATCAGTTTGGAATTTCAATACCTCACCAGAAAATGTTTTGAACTTTGGACGCCATTCTGATACTTCTCAACACTCTTAAATGCAAGACTGACTTTTTCATAATGTCATGTAATAATCTAATTGGTACAAAAAATTTCAGAGTAGAATATAAATATTCGAACCAGTTATTGAAGAAGTCAGATATAGGTTGGTGGATCTCATTGATATTGGTGGCCTAGTTTGTGTCCATTCAACACATCCTTTAAATTTCTAATATGAATTGTAGAAAGTTATGAACCATGGTTGTTTGTTCTTCCACATCTATATGCATGCTCTTATTTATGCGTGCATAATTTTTTTTAACATTCCTGCTGTGTTTATATCCTATTTTTTGCGGTTAGTTTTTGTGTAAGTGTGTCGGTAGTGTCAAATCCCTACTTATGCTTCATGCTTTTGACATATCCTATGGGAAACCTATATCTATCTTTCCTTCTTTGACTTTCACGTCAAATGAAATGGGGGAAGCTTTCATCAGTGGATTAGCTTTATCTAGTTCACTGTACTTTCTGGACGTCCAGCTATTGTTTCAGCTGGCTGCATCTCACCAACAGTAGTTTGAATAGTTGGTGGTAGATTCCTGATGATCCTACTTCTCTAAGACTCTAGAGACTTCTTGGCTTCATATTCTAAATGTCCAGCTGGTACATTGAGACAGCTTGCTGCACCTTGCTTGCAATACTAGTGGCGCCAATTTGCTTGAATATCTAACAACTGAATTGATGGGGGTATTATTCCCTTCCTTCATCCCATGTCATTGTCATATGAATCTTTACTAAGGGTTTGAGGTGGTGCTTAATGATCTTGTAATTCATTGCAGAACCATGACTATATATTGATCTCACTTACTTCCATATTTCTAGAAAACTTCCTATTTGAATAATTGAATATAGTCCAATCTCCAATGTTATTTGCCGAGGTGATGCTCCTGCTTTGTGCTAGTGGAAGGAATTTGTTAGAAACTCTAGTTAATTATTTGTTAGTTCACTCAGAATTTTTAGGTTCTTTTGCATCTGGTATCTCAAGGATGAGCAAGTATATCGAGAAAGTCTTACAGTTCCAGTTTGTTTTTTAACTAGCTGCTCCCAATGAAAATATGATGTGCTTTCTCCGAACAAGAATTGTAGACATCACCTGCATGCTTGAATTGGTGCATCTGGCATGAGAGGAATGCTAGAGCTTGTGAGAGGTGGAGCAGTCCAGTTTGTGGCTGAAGATTTTAATATTAGACACTTTGTGGGTGGTAGAGGGTTATCCGGAGACTTTTGGTTCGTCTTTGATTTTTTAGGAGATATATATCTACTGTATATGATAGCTATAGCTATAGGTGGTGTACTCTTCTTGAACAAGGTTCACCTCCTTCTTTTGGCTTTATCAAAAGGAGAATTAAGAGATCAACATTATCATGTTGGGTGTGTGTGGGGGTGACTTATTGGAATTCTGCATATATGAAGTAGAGACATATTATTTATTTGGTACTTCCTACATAAACCATGTTGTTGGGGTGGGTTGACACTTGACACCATGGCCTTCACTTATAAAACCATCTACCAATATTAACTAAAGCATACATGCACAAGGGTGTTATGCCTTTTGGTGACGAAAGTTATTCTCCTTGCATTCCCACAAACAGTTAATAAGGTGACGGATTAATCTAATTAGTTTAGATGTGTCCGAAATTGACAAAACATAAAAAAAAATGGGACATTGATTTTTGCGTGGACACGTGTCCGGGATGTCTCGGAATATGTCCGTGCGAGACACGAGTATGTGAGGTAAAATGACGTGTTGGTGCTTCATAGCTGAAATAGTGCTCCTCGAGGCTACACTCTCCCTACTGAATAAGGAAGGCCCCCTTAGCTCTACGAGACACTGGACAAGGGTCTAAATATTAAAGACTTTAGGCCAATCAGTCTAGTTTCAAGTTTGTATAAGATTATTGTAAAACTGTTGTTTGAGGTTGAGAGTGTGCTTAAGTTAGATTATTTCGGTGTATCAATGACTCTTTGTTAAAGGAAGATAAATTTTGGATAGGGCTAGAGAGATGAAGGGTTTTGTCTTCAGATTGATTTTGAAAAAGCATATGATAACGTTGATTGTAACTTCTTGGACTTTGTCATGGAATCTAAACGGTTTGGGTCAAGGTTGAGGATGTGGATTAAAGTGTGTTTGTAGTTAATGAATTTCTCGGTTAATGAATTATCATCCCCACTTATTAGCCAGTAGCCATACTTCTAATAATGGCATGCCATAAAGAATGGAACAAGATTCTTTGCGGCATGCCATTATTAGGAGCAAGTATACGCTACAGGCTAATGGGGTTGAATGAGGTGATTTTTGGAATGTAAGTTAGCTGACGGAAAATATGTAAGTTGAGGAATGTAATAGACATCCGAAAGTGTAAGGTGGGAAGAAATAATTATCTCAACTCCAACCAACGACATTTGAGTGCTATTGGTGACAAGTACATATATAGATGAAGGATAAACAATAGATGCAAATAAAGAAAAATCACTTGTTATGTAATGTGTGGGTCTTGAGTCAAAGACCTAGATTGTTCGAGATATACGTGAAGGACCTGATGTAAACGAACCTATAACAGGAGATTGTGAGAGCACTAGGCTGATGGAGAGAGAAGCTTCTGCAACTGATTTGCAATTATAATCAAGTTAGGAGTGGATAAGACTGACTCATCCATTAGTGGTGTAGAACTGCAGTATAACGATCTCTAGGCTTAAATGGCTGATTTAGTGACCCCATTCTTATTCACCAATTTGAGACATTGGGCCTTTTAGTGACCCTTTTCATGATAGAAGTTACACTTATTTGAAGGAGCTCGACCTCGATATTTATTTTGTGAATTAGAAGTCACTGTAGGAGGTCCAACCAATACAATTTTATTGGGTAATGAAAGAAGACCCTTTCCAAAAAGGGTTTTAAGATGGACCTGTTCAGCTAAGAGCTGATTAACAATTGCATCCATTGAGGGAAGAAGTAAGTGATAGTAAAGAATTGAACCACGAATTCCTTTGAAGTCGTCTCTGAATGCCATCAAGAATTGCACTAACCTTCTGCTCTTCCCTAAAGGTACGGTATACCTGATTAGTACTCAACTCAATGGGTTCAGTAAATACTAGCTGATCCCAATATCCAGTCATATTCGAGTAGAATTCTTGGATATTTTTATCTCCTTGATGTGCATCTCGAATCTCATGTTCTAGTTGATACCTCTTTACAAAGTTAGACTGAACAAATAGTGTAGCTAAATAGTCTCAAATTTCCTCGTCTGTGGTAAACTTAGCCAGATGAATACCGATGGTCTGATCAATTGAGTTGTTGATCCTGGTGATAATTTTTGTATTGTTGATGTCCTAAGTATTTTTCAAAGCGGATACTTTTCTGCTTTAGTATCAGTAAGAGCTTGTGTAACACTACTAATGTAATTCCACATTTCTTTTCCCAACAATTTTTTTTTTCATAACATAAGCTCAATAAACATAATTTCCACTCGTTAATCTCGCACCGATAGCCTGAAGAGAATCAGAGTTGTCACTTGTCATGGTTGCAACAAAGAGTCCCAAAGTGAGGCCCAAAGAACACAAGCTCAACAAGCACAAATGCCTCAGCAGAAAAAAAAAAAATAGCAGAAGAAAAGGCCCAGCAGAGAGCCAGACCAGAACAATAAAAGAAAGGCTGAGCTGAGTACTCACCAAGAGGCCCAGTCAGAATAAAGGCGTCGTAACTATTCAGTAGAGACCCACCAACAGCACAGCCCATAAAGTATCAGTAATTCCAGCAAGAATCAACCAACAGATGCCTCCGATGTGAAGAACCAGTACGCAGCGTGAGGAAGAAGATGAAGCTACCGTGCAACGCAGAGGAAAATCTCAAAGCCAAGAGTGCCAACCGAAGCCAAAAGACCATCAAACCAGAAGAAATCAACTACCCATGCAAAACCAGAAGAAAATCACACTAGTAGTTGCGACACAGACATGCCCAATAGAGAAAAGCCAAAGATTTCGTCACAAAGCAGTTCAATCTGCTACCCAGATTCTAATCAAACAACAATAAGGCTGAATCACATGTAATAGGATGGGTTGGAGGAAAGAAACTAGATCAGAAATTGCAAATCTGTAAATTTCGGCCCTAATTTCCAAAAATCAATCAAAAATTGGAAAAACCTACTAGATGTGCACAAAATAAAAAACAAATCACACGTCATAGCCCATGAAAAATCGAGTGGAGTAGTGGTGTTCAACTCTCCAAGATGATGACGTCATCTTGTGTGCAGATGACGTCATCCCTATTCTAATTACAGTCTTTTCCTCTAGAAAAATCATAGTGATGCTAAATATGTTTTGGATCGAAAACGTGCTTTGATACCATGTTAGAATAAATAAAAGAAAAAAGGTGGAAGAGAGAAAGGGAAAAAATATTATTATGGCATAATTAGTCTATGCAACAACTTGACCTAACATACACAATTAAGACCCTTATATAGTAGGGCAACATAGAATAAAGTAAACCCTAAATTACCCCTAATATTAATACTCTAACAACCTCTACTGTCCCATGAATTGGGGTCGCAAGATCCGAAACAAAGTGGATTCGAGATCTAGAATACGAAATGATAACTCAAACCCCAAATGATAACTCAAACCAAAAAATAAATACTAGTTAACTAAAAATATATATGAATGTATAATTGTATATAATCTCATATAATAGAGAAAGTGACGCTATAGAAAACAAACCACGACCCAAATCGACTTACCAACTAAACTTACTCCCATCGCATCGCGTATTGAAAGATGTACCTGTACCAGTACCAAATTGACCCACGATCTTTGTAACATTCGTTTGAACAATGATTTGTAGAATAAAAGGCATTGGGTAGTTGATCCATCATGTTCTTTCTCATGTAAGTCTTTTTTTTAAGTAATTGATTGATGGTCCTTCTATTCCCATATTTTATTTGACATTGAATGCTTGGAAGGCTAAAGTTCCTCTGAAGGTGTAAGTTTGTAAATGGGTTGTTCATGGGAAAGATTAATACCTATGATGTTTTCCAAAGGAGTAGGCCAAACACAAATTTGGGCCCGCAATGGTGTGTCATGTGTAGAGCAAGTTACAAAAATGTGGACCATTTATTCCTGCGTTTAACTATTGTGTTGTACTTATGGAATAAGTTGTTTGAGATGGTTTGCCTGTGTTGGGTAGCCCAGCATTCTATCTCATCTATGTTTTGTACGGATTTTTTAATGTTTGGGTGGTAGTGAAAGGAATATTATCCTTTGGGAATGTGCAATTTTTACAATTGTTTGGGTTAGTTGGATGGAGAGAAATTTGAGAATTTTTGAAGATAGAGAAGAAGTGGTGGAAGGGATGTAGGAGCGGATATTTTTCTTAGCTTTATTTTGGGCCTCGGTGACAAAGGAATTTGAGAATGTTTCTCTCTTTTGTATCACATCAAGTTGGGTGGCCTCTTGTGGAAGATAACACGACTTTCTTGGATGATGGCATGGGATGTGTCAAATCAAATGGCCTTATTTTGCAACTTTTTTATTGGTTTTATTTTGATTTTGTACGTTATTGAGATGGACATCTTGTCCACATTTGATTCGGATGTGTAATCCTTTCTTTATTTATTAATATTAATAAAGGTGTTGTTTCCTATCAAAAAAATGCTTGCTAATAAATTCCTCGAATAACTTCCAGGGAAAAGTAAAGTACGTTGTTAGACCTGTATTGCCTGCTGGCTGTCAATTTATGACTGGCCACTGTGGTGCGGTCGGTGCAAGAGATCCTTTAAGCTTGGGTGGTTATGGTGTAGAACTTGCTTTGAAGAACATGGAATATAAAGCTATGGACGACAGTGCAATAAAGAGAGGTTTGTATATATAAGTGATGCTATTCTGCTGGAGTAGGTCACTGGCTTGAAAAGTTATACTTCTTCGGTTCTGGTATAATTGTATCGTGTGGTTGATTATAACCTCTCATATAATCAATTGTAGAATTGAAATTTGTTCCTGAAGCTGAAATTATTTGTCGTATCCCTTTTTGGTTATTCTGCTTTTACTTCTTTATGAGAATACATCAAAAACCAACTTTATGTTGATGCTTTTCCAAAAAAGTCAGAAGGGATGTTTTTTCCAGGATTGTGGCACGTAGTAACATTTGTTTCCCTGTTTCAAATACATTAGTATTGGTTTCTGATTTGTTCATTATGTCCATTCACCCATTTTGTGTTGCCTGTATGGTTTTTATGTTGTACTATTTTGCTTTCAGCTACCTAGCTTCATTAAACAATTGATCTCTGTGGTGCAGCCGTCACCCTTGAAGATCCTCATACTGAAGATCTCAGCCAAGAAGTTAGAGGGTTCATATTCTCTAAAATTCTGGTATGTTTTCCCCTCAGATTGCGGGACCATCGATTTCAGGCATAACTGCTTTTCCTACAGGCTTCTTTCTTAAAGAGATGCTAAATTTAAATAAATTCTGATTTGGAAAAAGCATGTCTGCAGCAAGCACACCCACACAAGGAAAAACGGAGATATTTTGTATTCATTTTTGTAATTGTTGTGTATTGCATTTTTGGTACTGAAAACAGGCAGATTTTACATAATTTTTTTTAAAATAAAATTTTCTCTATTGCATTCTGGTACTGCGTTCTCTTGGCAATCATATGCTGCTGTTTCTTGGATGGGAAAATGTGTTGATCTAAAATGTGGAATCGACTATTTTAATGTGTGGAGTGTTGTTTCTCCCTTCTCCCGTCTCTGTCTCTGTCTCTGTCTTCTTTGTGAGGGGCAGAATTCAACAAACCCAAAAAAGCGTAATACACAAATCACTTCTTGATAATGAAGTCATGCTTGACTATAACCAGATTTTGTCCTAGGAGGTGTGCCTTTTCCATACTCTAATCTTGTAGTCTATCTGTCCCTAAATACATATGCAACATTGTTAGTAGTCTCCTGGGAAATTGATCTACCAACTGTCACACAGAATGCAGAGGCAGCATACACAATCAGATCTTCTGAAGAAACATGCTTGTCATTTTCGATTAGATATAATTTAAATCCTGAAGCTGTAACATTATCAAGAAGTAATTCTGTTCCAAGCAAATGAATCTTGAAGAAGATTAGAAAACATGAACAATGGTTGAAAGATTGTTTTTGGCAACATAATATCTGAAGCTGGGTGTGTAATGGTGTTATAGTTACTGAAGAAGAATAAAAGTGAACACTAGCTTCCGTATTGAGAATTAACTCTGAAATGTTTAGCCTGTGCATCACATGTGTTGTCTGCCACCTCACCCTTCCTCACATCAACCCCACAAAGAACACAGGAAAAGAAAAAAGCAAAGGACCTTAAGGCCTAAAGACTTTGCTACGTTGGCCTTTTAACTTGAAAATACCCTTGTTGTAGCTGTCTGTTGTGGTAAGTTTCGTTATTTTCAAGAAATGGGAGAGGGGATAGTTGGAAGGCTGTCATTCCGATTAAATTAGACAAGGAAGATGTTAAGTTACTCAAAAACCTTAAAACAGGATTTAAAATAGAAATATACCAAGCTGAGGTGCACCATGTGCAAATAATTTGATGCGATAGTAAGCCCCAACTATCACTCAATTATGGCTTTTGAAGTTTCACCACCGGCGATCACCAGTTAGTTGTAAAAAGCCCCAAAGCTCTTGAGAAATGCATTACTTGAGGTGAGCATTGGGGTACCTTGTTCAAATTTTGATTTTCTTGGATGCATTATCTTTTAGAATATTGCACTGAAGAATGAGATATCCCTCTAGCCATTTTGGAGCTAATGTTCTCTACTTCTATCCTCATGCAGGAGCGCAAACCTGAGCTAACATCTGAGATAATGGCTTTCAGGGATTATCTTTTGTCGTCTACGGTATCTGATACATTAGATGTTTGGGAATTAAAGGGTAATCTTCCTCATTATTGATTAACAAGTTCATGATAAATTTGAACATGGTAAGATTTTTTTTCTATTGAGCTCACCCCCCCCTTTTTTGCTTTTATACACAGATTTGGGACATCAAACTGCACAGAGGATAGTTCATGCTTCTGATCCTCTGCAGTCAATGCAAGAAATCAATCAAAATTTCCCTAGTATTGTCTCTTCCTTGTCCCGTATGAAGGTAAGATAACCTATTGCAAATACTTATGTTTGGTTGTTTTAAGAGAGAGATGAAAATTTGGTTTCTTAAAATATTTCTTATGGTTATAGGCTGATAAATCTGTATGTATGTTGAACTTTTGCAGCTCAATGACTCCATTAAGGATGAAATCATCGCAAATCAGCGAATGATCCCACCTGGCAAGTCTTTAATGGCTCTGAATGGTGCTTTACTGAATATCGACGATATTGACCTCTATCAGTAATGCTTTCGCTCCCACTAAGTTGTGTTCCTTCGTTTACTTCTATCAAACCAGTTATGGTTTACCTTTACATGTTAAGCACTATATCTTATCTATCTTTACTAAAATGTTTTCTTTTTCTTCTTTTTTTTTGGGGGAAAAAATAAGATTCTTAAGAAAAATGGGGAAATATAAATGAAGGATGAAGCAAACTTCATGGCTATATGGAAGAAGTAATACACAAATGGTACATCTAACAGAACCAAACACCTTCAATAATCATTCTGACATGGTTGGTAATAACCTTTGACGACATCTGAAAAGGGCTGAGAGATAACAACTCCTCTAGCAATATAGCCAGTTGTTATGTCCAGAATCTGTTGAAAGAGATAAGTTTACCTCCAGGCTTCACGCTGTTATTTCAATCCAGTTTTTGTGTTTTTTGCCATTAGTAGTTGTTTTTGACTTTTGAGATAAATTGGGTAGAAAGGAAGTCCAAATTGAAAAGGATTTGCCGGTACTGTCTTGTTGAAAAGATTCCACAAAATACGCCTAGCATGGGGAATTTGATCAGTCTTGTTGTTGGACATGACGAAGGTTCTCTCAAGTGATCTTCAACTTTCATGCCATCTCTAGTTCAATGTTAATGTAGGGTTTTTTCTGAATTTCCATAAAAACAACCTATTTCCCCTCGTTTGGGACTTTGGTGATTGCAAATCAACAGAATCACATCGTAGCTACTCTGTACAGATGTCCATATTTTCTATTTTGCAGGATTCATGCTCTTACAGGATTGGTGAAAGGTTTTACTTAGGCGAACTACCTTGTGCAATTCTCCTCTTTAGTCCTTGCTAGAGGACTGTGTTAGATGTAAGACTTTAAACTGCAGCCCTGTAGTGGTTGCAGTATATCTTAGGTGAGGAGGTTCTGTTTGGGGAGTAGAGACTCTGACCTACGATTTGTTGACTATGGATGATCTAGTAGCTTTGATTTATTTGAGATGGTACATTTAACTTAAATGGATAAAACTGTGCTTCACATTTGAGCTTGTGGGTTTCATTTCACTTTCATGTTGACTGCATTCTAGTTGTCCATCTAA
>JAHQCQ010000802.1:0-18789 GCA_023539305.1 Ilex asprella | reverse complement strand
TAGGATTGATCACAACCCCAAAATGTTAATAACCGAATACCCCAAAAAGTTTTATATGACTGTACAATGCCCATTTTTTTTTAGTACCGTAGACTTTTCTTTATGCATTAGATAACAAGGATCAATTTTTTTTTAGCAATTTACAAAATAGAAATGTTTTAAAAATATTTAAAAAAAGAATGAAACAGAAGTAAAAAAAATGAGAATTTATTTTAAAAAAATCTAAAAAGGGTAAATTACATTTAAACTCCTTGACATTTGATTTTATTATATGGACAGCCCTTCACATTTTAAAAATTATACTGAAACCCCTTGACATTTGAAATGTTTAACATGTAGACTCCCTCCACTTGACAACATTAGGAAAAATTACGAAAATGATAATGTCATCAAGAAATTTTCTTATAATTGCCATACTACACTCATTTTGCTAAAGTCAAGACCATAATGCTATTAGGCCAAAAAACAAAAGACCATAATGCTAAATTTATGTTTAAAATATCAATTCTACACTTTCTGTTCATTTTAAAAACATTATTTTTTCTCTTAATTAAGATTTCCAATTTTATATAATTGACCATAACTTATTAATTAAAATTAATTAAATAATTATTCAAATTTATATATTTCTCCTTATTTCCTAAATTAAATTATTTTGCTAATTAATAACTATTGGAATTATAACTCAAAAAATTAATTATTAAATGACTGCATAATAGTAAAAAAAATAGGCAAATTCACCCTCTCTTCACACTAATCTTTTTAAATTAAATACACATTAAATAAAATATTGACAATTATAATTACAATTTATAGATTATTGGAAATTAAATAATAGAAAGTTAGTTAATTTTAAAATTATGATTTTTTATGGATAATTATTTATTTTTAGGTATAGTTTGAATTTTAATTAATTTTAGACAATGAATTTACAATAAACTTTGGTCAAAATCCCTAAACCCTTTCCTACCGCCATTATCAGCGCCACCGCCATCGTCTGCACAAAAACGCCAACTGTGGTGCCACCACCACCCACAAACCCATCCAAATCCCCCTCCCTTCCTTCTTGCCCTTTTTCCAACAGCCTCTTTCTATTCCACAAACTGCTACCACTGCACTGCATTAATCTCCACAGCAACGCCAACCACTACCACCACCCATTATCCAAATCGCCTCCCTTCCGTCTGAACTTTCTTTCAACAGTTACTTTCTGTTGGAAAAATAATAATAAACATGAATTTTCATGTCTAGGAGTTATTTTTATGCATTTAATTTTTTGTATTAATTAGTCATCAATTTGGTATTAGTGGGAGACAAAATAATTGTGGTATTTTAATTCTCCAAGTAATGGAGGAGTGGGGTCTTTATTATTTTTATTATTACATTATGTAGTGGGGTTATTGTAAACTTTATATGATCAAATAATAATCAATCAATTTCTAATTCTAAGACCTAGAACAATCATGATTTTCACATACTCATTGCGGAATTAAAACATCATATTTTACATACCTGAAGCCATTGGTGTAAACATTTGATTTCTTGAACAAGAAGAACAATATTTTTGTGTAGCCTGAAAACACAGTTTCTTTCTCCTAACTTTTAACGTAAGATACACAAATCAATGGGGCATGTGCACATTTATAGGTAGAGAGAGGATCGATTTCCTAGATGAACATGAACTCCACTTCCCATCAAAGTAGGATATTAGGAAACTATTACTTCTCTTTGACCAATCAGAAAACATCAGTTACCTGGATAGTTTGGGATTAAAAACCTTATCATTATCTTGACCTAACCAATTCACTGATTAATTAGTCACCAGTAAATATCAAGTGTGCCAAAAATCATGTGGGTCACATTTAAGTCTTACATTCTCCCACTTGGTTCATATGATTATCTTACAGTTGATTCCAGTAAGGTTAACATACATGCGCATTAAATCCAATCTGTCACTCCTTAATTTGGTCATCATAATACCACAATTAAACAAATTACTGATGCGAGTCATGGCGGTCGTACATCATTAACACGACATAGTCCCTTCCATGTACCACAACACTAATAACTTGTCCAACATGATCTATAAGTGAGAAGTGTATATAAAAGAGGTCCAACAATAATATCTTGTGCCAAGGGCTATTCCCGTTATCAGTCATTAAATTCTAACATATGTACGTACATAATGGAAACATGAAATATCATAAAACACATCTAAATTTTAAAGTGTCTAGAAAATAAATATAACAAATAATCCAACATCAAATAAACATCATGAGTTATATTCAAGACCCATTATGTTAACATGTTCATTTAACGTCTTTGGTGATAACCCTTTTATTAATGGATCTGCAATTATGAGCTTTGTGCTAATGTGCTCTATAGAAGTATTTCAACTCCATGTGTTTGACATCATTAGAATACTTGTCGTTCTTGGAGAAAAACACTGATGCAGAGTTATCATAATAAATTCTCAACAGCTTGGCAATAATGTCGACAATTCTAAGTCCTGAAAAAAAATTCTGCAACCACAATCCATGAACTGTAGCCTCAAAGCATGCCACAAATTCAGTTTCCATTGTAGATGAAGCTATGATAGTTTGCTTCACACTTTTCCATGAGATTGCCCCTCCAGCTAGAAGGAACAAATAACAAAAAATGGACTTTCTACTATTATACATTCGACAAAATTCGAATCTGAGTAGCCAATAATCTCTAGATGATTAGACCTCCTAAATGTGAGCATATATTCCTTTGTTCCTTTCAAGTACCTCATCACTTTCTTTGCAGCCTTCCAATGATCCATTCCAGGGTTACTTTGGTATCTCCCTAACATCTCAATTGCAAAACTGATGTCTGGCCTAGTGCAGGTATGTGCATACATTAGGCTTACCACTGCAGAAGTATAAGGAATCCTTTCCATTTCTTTACGTTCCCATTCATTCTTTGGGCATTGCATAAGGCTAAACTTATCCCCTTTTTGAATTGGGGCAACACTATTTGAACAATTCTCCATATTGAATCTCTCTAGAACTCTATCAATATATGCTTTCTAAGACAACCCCAACAATATACGTGATCGATCATGGAATATTTCAATTCTTATCACGTAGGTTGCCTCTCCCACATCTTTCATTTCAAAATTCTTAGAGAGAAATTTCTTGGTGTCATGCAATAATCCAAGATCACTACTGACAAGCAATATATCGTCAACATACAGAATAAAAAATATAAACTTACTCCCATTAACCTTCAGATATATACACCGATCAATGGTGTTTTTCGTAAAACCAAAGGAAGTAACGGTATCATTGAACTTAAGGTACCATTGTCGGGAAGCTTGTTTAAGTCCATATATTGACTTCTTAAGTTTGCAAACCATGTGTTTTTTTCCCTTAGTGGAGAATCCTTCAGGTTGATCCATATAGACTTCTTACTCTAAACTTCTATTTAGAAAAGAGGTTTTCACATCCATTAAGTGTAACTCCAAATCATAATGGGCCACCAATGCCATAATAATTCTAAGTGAGTCCTTCTTGGATACAGGAGAGAAGGTCTCTTTATAATCAATGCTTCCTTTCTGAGTGAAACCTTTGGACACAAGTCTAGCTTTATGTCGCTCAATAATGCCATAGGAGTCGTGTTTGGTCTTAAAGACCCATTTACACCCGACCCTCTTAAATCCTTCAGGCAATTCTACTAAATCCTAGACTTCATTATGTTCCATCGATTTCAATTCATCATTCATAGCATCAATCCATTTAGCAGAATTATCACTTTCTATGGCTTGTAAAAATGAAACCGGATCTTTACTTGTCCCGATATCAAAGTCAGATTCTTGTAGATATATCACATAATCATCCGGAATAGTTGGTCTTCTTTCTCTTTGAGACCGTCTTAATGCTACCTCTTGTGATTCTTCTACTAACGGTTCAGTGGTGACAACCTTATTATGGAGTGGTTGATCATTTAATTGTTATTCAACGTTGTCATATTGTACAACAACTGTAGGAACAACAATATAATTAGAAGTTATGGGTGATGGAAATTTTTCCCTAACTTCTTCAATAATCACATTTCGTGATTTATCACTCCCACTGGTTTCACCATCCTCAATGAATCTGGCATTACCGGTTTCAACAATTCTTGTACTATGGGTAGGACAGTAAACCTATAACCTTTGGATTTTTTTGGGTAACCAATAAAGTAGCAACTAATTGTTCTAAAATCTAATTTCTTTTCATGCGGATTATAAATCCTAGCCTCTGCTGGACAACCCCAAACATGCAGGTGTCTTAAACTCGGTTTCCTTCCTGTCCATAGTTCAAAATGAGTCTTTGGAACTGCCTTACTAGGAACTGGATTTAATAAATAGACGGAGGTCTTAAGAGCTTCCATCCACAAAGATAAGGGTAATGAGGAATTACATAACATTCTCCTAACCATATCCATTAAAGTACAATTACGTCTTTCAGCTACACCATTTTGCTGTGGCGTACCAGGCATAGTGTATTGTGCACAAATGCCATGCTTTTCAAGGAGTTTAGTAAACGGACCAGGACAGTGTCCTAAACCATCATATCTTCCATAATATTCACCACCTCTATCTGATCTGATAACTTTCACCTTTCTATTTAGATGTATTTCAACCTCAGTAATGTACACCTCAAGGGCATCCACTGACTGAGATTTTCATGCAACAAATAGATATAACCAAAACGTGAAAAATCATCTATAAAGATAATAAAATATTTTTCTCCACCAATCGATGGAATGTCAAAAGTTCCATATATTTATGTATGGATAATTTCAAGGAGTTCATTTCTTCTTGTGGCACATTTCTTGGTGTGTTTGGTTTGTTTTCCCTTAATACAATCCACACACACTCTGAGATCAATGAAATCTAGATTCGAAAGAATCCCATCCATCACCAATTTCTCTAACCTTTCTCTGGATATTTGACCCAATCGTTTGTGCCACAAGTTGGAAGAATTTTCATTCATCAAGCTACGTTTGGTTCCAACATTATGAAGCAAGGGTAGAATAGACTTAGCAAATCAGTCATCAAGTTTCAATTTGTATAAACAATCATGTAGAATACCAGAACCAATGAAAGAGGTATTCTTAAACAAGCTAACACTCTTATTACCAAATTTAAAGGAATATCCATCAACATCAAGTCTAGACAAAGAAACTAAATTTCAAGAAATAGAAGGAACATAAAGTATCTGAAATAAATTCAAATGATAACCAGTATCTAGAAATAAACGAAAAGTCCCAATAGCTTCAACTGGAGCTTTGACCCGGTTACCTATGAGTATGAATTTCTCATTTGGATTTATGGTCTGGGTTGTAAGGAATCCTTGCATCGTATTTGAAACATGAATAGTAGCACCAGAATCAATCCACCAAGTATTTGAAGGAACTTTAGTAAGATTTGATTCGAAACATGCAAAAGCTAAATGTTTACCTTTCTTTTCGAACAATGTCCTTTGCTAATGACAATCTTTCTGAAAGTGCCCCAACTTTTTACAGAAGTGACACCTATCACCCTTTTCCTTCTTATAAGCCTGAGCAACTTGAGTAGACTCATTAGTCTTGGGTAGACCATGCTTCATACCTTTAGGCTTCTTCCATTTTCTTTTTGCTCATTGACTTACGAGATGAACTGAATGAATTCCCAATTTATTAAGCCTTGTCTCCTCTTGAACAAACATGTTGGTCAATTCATTCACATTCCACTTATCCTTAATAGTGTTATAGTGAATCTGAAATGGACCATACTGAGGAGGCAAGGAGTTTAGAATAAACTGTGTTAGAAAGAAATCATCCACACACATCCCTAGGGCCTTCAATTTAGCAGCTATATTTGTCATCTCAATAACATGATCATGCATTGTATGTGTACTATCAAATTTCATGGTGGTAAGCTCAGCCATTAATGTCCCAGCAAGAGACTTGTCAGCAGTTTGGAAACTATCTTTCACAATATCAAAAAATTCTTTAGATGTTATATCTTTTTGTGGAAGAGTTGTCTTAATGTTGCTTGCAATGGTCATTCGCATAAACATAAGGCTCAATCTGTTTAATCTTTCCCAAGCTTTATGGAAAGCTCTTTCATCTGCGTTGCTTGTCTCAGTAATAGCAGCAGGTTTCTCAGTTTGTAGTGCTAAATCAAGATCTAGATCAGCTAGGTGAAATTGGACTTGTTCACGCCAATCAGGAAATTTAGTTCATTAAGCAACGAAACAGAAGAAGCATGTGAATGCAACAAAATAGGAACAGATGTTGCAATAAGTTAAATGTTCATTACATTAGTGCTTTGAGTTATCTAACAGTTCAAACATGAGTAAGAATAAAATACATATTTTTGTAACAATAAATAGTCCTATTGTGACTCTCCTTTGGGTAGTAATCACAATATACTAATACATTAATCATCATGGTGATTCTCTTCACCTAATAGGACTAATTAATGATACATCCATAATTAGGTAGGTTTGTTACCTTTGGGTATCTAGGACCCACCAATCATGAATATACCCTAAATATCCTATTCCAATAAATTTATCACTTGAAAGGTGGTGCACCTTTGGGCCGATTCCTAATATCCAAGTGATCAAGAAACTGCGATTTACAAGTTATTATTTTAATACCTCGATAATGTGTATTAAATGTCAATTATATGATTTAATACTTATTAATCATTCTAGTTAGGCTACTTTGGTGGCTACAAACTATATCATAATATAAGCATTAAATCAAAATAATGACATTGCATAATCAATTATTTTAATATCACGAGATAATGGATATTATGATCAATTATATAATTTGATATCTATGAGTCATTCTAGTTGGGTCACTTTGGTGACTGCCAAAATACGTCATAATATAGATATCAATCAAAATAATAATTTTTTTATATATATAAATGATTAGATCAACAGTAGCCATAGTACATGAAGACATCGTGAGTCCAATATTAATTGAAACAATAAGATTTAAATGATTAGATCAATAATGGTTCAAAAATATCATGATATATCATATCCAGAAGTTCAATTGGTAACACATACAAGAACAGGATCTGATAAAATTAATGTTGCCACACTTTTGTAGGACTACTGTTTGTCATGAGTCTAATTAACAATGATATAAAAATTACATCATTATCATAAGTGACTCTTTAAAGTTAAACAAAAGAAAGTCAAATTTTCTTAAGTATGAGAAAAATAAGAATTTTGTCTTTATCAATTATTCACATGCTTGCCAACAAAATATAGATTATTATAAAATACAGTAATATTACTTGACTTTCTCTATAAGTTTGATCAACAGTAACGAATACGATCCAATTATAATATGATACATCTTCAAAGGAAAGACCCTTTGACTTATTCTTAAAGCTAAGACAGTCAATATGTATCCATGGATAATATATATGCTAAACATAATTGCAAGTTTGAATATATGGACTCACAGTTGACCGACAAAAGTGAAAAGAACAATGTCATATATCCCAAATATGCATCACAAATCAATAGGAACCATTGGATGAGTGGGTCTCATCAACTATTTTCATTGGGATCCACTCATCCAATGATTCCCATTGATTTGGGATGTACATTAGAGATACAAAGCATTACTCAAGTGAAAATTGGGGTAAACCAAGAAACAAACAGTGTACTTTATAGATCTTCACGTGTGATTACTATTTTACGAAAACATGATTCTTTAATGGAAAATCAAGAGAGTTTTCAACTCAGGCTCTGATACCACATGTAAACTTTATATGATCAAATAATAATCAATCAATTTCTAATTTCAAGGCCTAGAACAATCATGATTTTCACATACTTATATTGCAGAATTAAAACATCATATTTTAGATACTTGAAGCCATTGGTGTAAACCTTTGATTTTTTGAACAAGAAGAACAGTATTTTTGTGTAGCATGAAAACACAGTTTCTCTCTTCTAACTTTTAACATAAGATACACAGGCCATGTGCACATTTATAGGTAGAGAGAGGACCGATTTCTTACATCAACATGAACTCCACTTCCCATCAAAGTAGGATATCAGGAAACTACTACTTCTTTTTGGTCAATCAGAAAACATCAGTTACCTGGTTAGTTTGGGATTGGAAACCTTATCATTATCTTAACCGAACCAATTCACTGATTAATTAGTCATCAGTAAATATCACATGTGCCAAAAATCATGTGGGCCACATTTAAGTCTTACAGTTATTTTGTATGTCATGTGTTATATATGAGAGTCTATATATATCTTATGTAATACATCCATTTTAATAGAAAGAGTTCTTCCTATCTTCTATAGTCTCTTCTATTTTTTTTTTTGTGAGTGTGTGATAGTCTTCTAGATTCCAACACTTTCTTCTCCACAACACCGCCACCACTATACCAGGATCACCTATACCACCACCACCACCACAGCAACGGTCACCACCACCATTGACAAACACAACCATTTTTAACTAGCAATAAATCATCCATGATTTTCACAATCCCAATGACACACTAAAATCGAAATTCAAACCCAATTCATTTCTAACTTCACAATTCCTTATTTTCGGCTTCGGGCTGGAGTTTAGAGGGAGGGAAACGGTGGTGGTGGAAGATGGAACTGGAAGATGAGCGTAAGGGGTGGTGGGGTATGATCTGTTGTGAATGTGGATGAGAGGAAAGAGAGAGAGAGAGACAGAAATGGAGTCTTTCCTAGGGTCTGAGACTATGGTGGGGTCTGATACATCACTAGAGAGAGGGGGTTCAGGTTTTGGGGGAGAAAATGTGTGTCATGGATCTTGGGTGATTTTCATGGATCAGTGGATGTGAGCATTTTTTATTTGGTCATGAAATAAAATTTTCATTAAAAAAAGACATCTATGTTTACATCATTACAAGAATTTAACCTATTCCTGATCTTAGTTCACTCAATAGAATATCCAGCAAAGCTTTTGTAGGGGTTGATAACCAATAGGCTTAACTCCCTGCCTTGCTTGAGTAGATACTAGATGAGTTGTCATATTCCCATTTCTACTTATGGTAGTAAAAAGGGTGTTGGAAACTTGCTGAGCATAAGTTTAGATAACCCTTTGAATAGTGGCCACTTCCCTTATCATAGCTGAAGGACCTTTTCTGAGAGACTCTATAAGGACTTTAGAGTCCGATTCCACAACAAAAGCTTGATAGTTTTCCTCAATGGCTAGTGTAAGAGCTCTTCTAACAACTAAAGCTTCAGTAACCAGCGGTGAAGATACAGGTAAATTAGTTGCTGCACCTTTCAAAAGCACACCAACATGATCTCTTGCTATTACTCCATATGCCCCCTTTTCCTTTTTCTTATAGGTAAGCTCCATCGCAATTAAGTTTCACCCATCCTTAAGGAGGGGCACACCATTGTGTATTCATGATTGCACTATTATCACTCCGCTACAAAGATTCCATATTAGCTTATATACAGAGACTGTCATAAGAGCTTGATTGATTGCTCACTTACTGGTTGGTTTCTTGTGTTGACAGATCCAATAGTTCCGTGCTTTCCAGATGAACTTGCACATATAAGCTAGTATAGATTCACCCTCCCTATCTTTCTCACCAAACTCTCACCTTTTGCATAGTATCAAATAGCCACTCCTTAAATCTTCTAATTTTACATATGTCAATGTTGATTTGTAGAGGGGAGAACTGCCACACTTGTGTTACCCAAGGGCATAACAAAAATAGATGCTCAATAGTCTCTTCTTCTTCCCCATATATATGGCATATCGGACTACTTGCTATCTTCCTTTTCCACATGGCCCACTTCGTAGCTATAGCTTCATGTACCACTTTCCATATGAAAGATTTAACCTTTGGTATTACCTTTAGGTTCCATATCACTTTCCATAAACCTTTTGGGACTTGAAAAAAAGAAGATGGTGCAACCTTCTGCTAAGTATTGCTTACATTCTGATTAAGCAGGTGATGCCCACTTTTAACTGTATACAAACCTGTATGTTTATGGGCCCATTGAAATCTGTCTTGTTGTGGAGTCTCATAGATGGGTATAGCTAACACTTTCTTGGCAACATCTTTAGGGAAACTCTGTTGCACCATTGATCTGTTCCACCTTCTTTGAGGACTGTCAATAAGCTCTTGCACTCTGTTAATTCTACTTTGCATCATAATTGGGACATTTCCACATCCTGGGATCCATACATCCTCCCACAGTCTTATCTAATTCCTTTCTCCAATTTGCCTTATACCTCCCTTTACGAATAGTTATTTTCCTTCCATTATATGCTTCCAGATCCATGAATTGTTAGGTCTTGCTTTCACATCCCACACATTTCTGTTAGCAAAATGCTTTGCTTTTTGTAACACCCCACCCTCTACATGATATAATATTGTTCGCTCTGAGCTCACTGGCCCTTACGGTTTTGTTCCTCCCAGTACCCTTGAAAAAATGTCTTATGCCATGTAAGGCGAGAGACTTACTTATAAGCCCAACAACTTTTCCATCCCTAACCAATGTGGGATACCAGGATCTCATAATCCACCCCCTAGGGCTACATGTCCCCTTGCAGCAGCTCGCCAGCTACCTGCCCACCCACTACATGTGAGCACGACAGGGCCCCACACTCGATCCGAGCGAGATTCGGCTCTGATACCAATTTGTAACACCCCACCCTCCATATGACATAATATTGTCCGCTTTAGGCCCACTGACCCTCACGATTTTGTTCCTTCTAGTACCTCTAGGAAAAGGCCTTATGCCATGTAAGGCGAGGGACTTACTTATAAGCCCAACAACTTTCCCATCCATAACTGATGTGGGATACTAGAAATCTCACACTTTCAGAACCTTTGACCATAGAGATTCTAGATTTTATACAAGCGTCCATGACTGCTTTGCCAGCATAGCTATATTAAAGTTCTCCAAATCTCTGAATCTTGGGCCACTTTCCATTTTCCTTCTTGTCTAAGTTTCCCAGCTCTTCCAATAAATACCTCTTTCTCCCGAGGACTTACTCCACCAGAACCTCTTGAAGCTTGTAGTTATTTCATGACAAAAGGATTTTGAAAATTTAAACACAAACATAACATACGCTGGTATGGCCTGAACTATTGCTTTTATAAGCACTTCTTTCCCAACATGGTTTAATAACTTTTCCTTCCACCGAGCTATCTTGTTTAAAATCTTGTCTTTAGCCATCCCGGTGTTTATTTTTTTTATCTTCACCACTCTCTGGGAAGTCCCAAATATTTCCCTATTTTCTGCATATGTTGGATCTTGAAATAGCTAGCCAGCTCTTGTTGTCGTGGCACTAGGGTATTTAGGGTGAAAACCACCCCACTTATTGAGATTCGCCAACAGTCCAGTAGCATTACAATATCTATTCAAGATATTCATTAACTTTTGGAGCTCTTCTGTGGTTGTCGAGGCACAGAGTATAGAGTCATCAGGAAACAACAAATGAGACAGAATGGGGCAAACCTGTTCAACTTAAAACCTTTTAGATAACTATTTTCCATAGCTTCATCCATCAGAGCTGTTAAACATTCTAAAACAATTATAAACAAATAGGGGGAGATGGGATCTCCTTGCCTAATTCCTCTAGTTGGTGTGATTTGAATTGCCTTTTCTCCATTTACCAAGACATTATATCGCACAGTTGATACACATTGCATTATAATACCCACCCACCTTTGGTCAAACCCCATTCTCACTAGCAGACCCCTCAAAAAAATCCCATTCAATCCTATCATAGGCTATGGCCATATCCAATTTGATTTCCATGTGGTATTTCTTAGTTTTCTTTCTTTGTCTCATGGAATGCATAACCTCTTGAGCAACAATTATGTTATCCTAAATTTGTCTTTCCCCAACAAAATCACTTTGGTTCTGTGATACCAGATTATTCATATATGGTTTTAGCATGGTTGCTAACAACTTTGAAATAATCTTTTAGGCATAATTAGTACAACTTATAGGTCTACATTCTCCAATTTCATCAGGATTTGCAAATTTTGGGACATGGGCTATATTGGTTTCATTTAATTCTTTCAACATAAAACCTGAGGGGAAAAAGGATTGGGAAGTAGCACATACCTCTCCCTTGATAGTTTTCTAATACTTCTGATATAATAACTTAGGTAGTCAATCAGGTCCAGTGCTGATTGAGGTCTAATAATTATATTTATTAGGTGGAAAGATTGATTATATGGTTATGAAAGTGTGATAATAATGTTAATTTATTACAAGATTAATGTTATGCGAATTAAAGTTGAGTTGTGATGGTTTGCAGGTTAATAATGCAAAAATTGGAGCTAAGTTGGGAGAAGAAAGGGAGAATAACTCAAGAGGAATCACACTGGATTACGTGTCCGGACGGAGGAAGAACGCGCGTCCGGATGCAGTAGGCAGAAAGTTGAGATGCAGTAGCAATAACGTTCTGGAAGTCGCGTTCGGATGTAAGAAGGATGCGCGTCCGGACGCGTGTGGAAGATTTGTCGCGCCAGATTTAGAAGTCTAATGAAATTCGATCTTTTCTCGAATGTGATTATAAATAGATACTGTGGATCTTGCATGGAAAAACAACTTTGGCTTACGAATTCTAAAAAGCTTATTTTTATTATGTCCGGCTAGAAAGCTCCGTTAGGGCTAGGAAAAAATCTCTCAATGGAGTACAGTATTTTTATTGACTTTTGTACTTAATGATTTATGTTATTGTATTAATTTAATTCCTAATATTTTAGCAAAGTGTTTATGCTGTAAAAACTCCTGAGTTGTTGTGCCACGTACATCGATTGCTTGAGTTTTCCTGCGGGTAAATCACTGGTTATTCCATGCTGGTAGAATTAATATGATTTCATAAAATAATATGATTGAATGATTATTCAGGTTCCTGATAGTCTTTTGATTATAACCTTTGGATTTATTACTTGATTTGTTAATTGGGTTAACCGACATTTAATTTCTATTTCAAATCAAGTCTTCGAGTCTTTAATTATTACTGTATGAAGTTGAGAGGGAGTACCTAATGCTCTAGTATTTCCATTACTGTTTTAATCACCAAAAATCAATCGTTCTCAATCTGCTACTTTTTAAACCAATCCTTTTACTTTTGAAATTGCTGTTAGTGATTGTGTGACTGTTTCTTTGTGCAATTCCTCGTGGGATCGACCTTGAACTTTTCGAGAATATATTACTCTGCTCAACCTATGCTTGGGTTTACACTTTTAAAGTTGAAGCAAGTTTTTAGCGCCGTTGCCGGGGAATTCAAAGACAAGGAGTCGTTGCATATTTTGAGGTTTTCGATATTCTGAGATTCGTCGGAAGACCAGTAACTTCATTCCAATTTTATTTTATTGCTATAATTTTTGTTATTTAGTAAGCCTTCTGTTTTATTTAGTCTGTTTATTTGTTTTATGAGCTCTTGGCATCGTGATTCAAGTGGTCGTTTAATAAGAGAAGATTTAGATATTCTGTTTGGAAATTTAATTGATTCATCTGATTCAAATCACTCTTTGCACACAATGGCTGCGAATCTTAACAATAATAGGCAGAATGACCTTCCTGAACGGGAGGACCATGTTGATAGAGTAAGCAATCATGATAAGAATGAGGTGGATAATTTGAATGAAAATCAGGGAAGGACTCTGCGTGATTACTTACAACCCATATGTCTCACTGAACCCTCATGCATCATTTTTTCATTGAATGCTGCTAATTTTGTCATTAAACCTGGCATGATCCAATTACTCCCAAAGTTTCTTGGTATAGGTGAAGAGAATCCATATTTACATCTTAGAGAATTGGAGGATATGTGTGCTACATTCCATGACCAGAATATGACTAAGGATGTTGTTAGGTTAAAGCTGTTTCCTTTTTCATTAAAGGAGAAGGCTAAGACTTGGCTATATTCTTTGAGATCTAGGTCTATAGTTGCATGACCTGAAATGCAGAGACAATTTTTGAAAAAGTTTTTTCCCACACATCGCATAAATTCTGTGAAAAGACAAATAATGAATTTTTCTCAAAAAGATTCTGAAAATTTTTATCAAAGTTGGGAAAGATTTAAGGATCTTCTTGCATCTTGTCCACACCATGACTATGAGAGCTGACGTTTGATAAGTTTCTTTTATGAGGGATTGGGTCCACAATTGCGTCAGTTTGTTGAGATGATGTATAATGGTGAATTCATGAACAAGGAACCAAATGAGACATTTGACTATTTGGACCAATTAGCAGAGAATGCACAATCGTGGGATACCATATCCCCAGAACCTTCTAAAGGTAGGACTGCACAATCACCATCTAGTGGGGGTAAGTATCAGCTTAGGGAAGAAGATGACATTGGGGCTAGGATTGCCACCTTAGCTAGGAGGGTAGAAGCTATGGAACACAAAAGGGTTAATGAGGTGAACACAATACCTGTTGAGCAAGTTTGTAGTTTTTGTGAGATCCCTGGACATCCCATGAAGGAGTGTCCAACATGGCCTGTTTTAAAAGAAGTTCTGCATGATCAAGAAAATGCTGCAAATAATTTTTCAAAACCTTACAATAACCCTTACTCAAACACATACAATCTGGGGTGGAAGAATCACCCCAATTTCAGTTGGAGGAATGAAAATCATGCATCACAACCACCTCAACAAAATTCCTCCAATGCAGCACCTTATGTCCCACCCCCTAAGAGAAATATTGAAGATGTGTTGTCACAGTTCATGCAGAGTCAGACGTCTGTTAATAATAAGCTGGAAAGTTTTTGCAATAAACAGGAAAATTATAATAGACAGACTACTCAGGCCATCGAGGATCTTAGAAGTGCAGTCACTAAACTGACCATTGACCCTTGTCATCAGGAGAGAGGTAAGTTCCCAGCTCAACCACAACCGAATCCACAAGGTCAATTTTTTGTGAATGACAATGACACTTCTAATACTGAGCATGAACAGGTAAAGTCTGTCACCACATTCCGTAGTGGGAAAGAAATTGATAAAACCATTCATTTGAAAATTCAAAAACCTGAGAAGATTTCAAAACCTACGGAGGGTGATGATAAACTTAACCCGTCTGAAGATAATGAGCCTGAGAAGTATGTCCCACCTGCACCATTCCCACTGAGATTGCTTACTTCTACCAAGCCTCATATGCACAATGATATGTTAGAGATTTTTAAACAGGTGAAAATTAATATTCCCTTGTTGGATGCCATCAAACAAATACCTTCTTATGCAAAATTTTTGAAAGATTTGTGTACTGTTAAAAGGAATTTAATTGTGCAAAAGAATGTATTTTTGACTGAGCAAGTATCTTCCATCATATAGCATAGGACTCCACCAAAGTATAAAGACCCAGGTTGTCCTACTATTTCTTGTGTTATAGGCAACCACAAAATTGAACAAGTTTTATTGGATCTTGGAGCTAGTGTGAACTTGCTCCCTTATTCAGTTTATGAGCAATTAGGGTTAGGAAAGTTAAAGCCCACTTCGGTAACACTTCAATTAGCTGACAGATCAGTAAAAATGCCGAGGGGTATGGTGGAGGATGTATTAGTACAGGTTGACAAATTCTATTTTCCTGTGAATTTTATAATTTTGGATACTCAACCTGTATTAAATGCTAATGCTCAAATTCCTGTTATTTTAGGCAGACCTTTCCTAGCAACTTCAAATGCTCTAATCAATTGCAGGAATGATGTGATGAAATTAACTTTTGAGAATATAACATTAGAGCTCAATATTTTTCATGTGCGCAAACAACCAGGGAATGTTGATGAGGATGTGCATGAGGTCAACATGATTGAGTCTATTGTTCCAAGCAAAATATATGATTCTTCTATATTTGACCCACTTGAAGCATGTTTGTTTGAGTAATCTTGTATGTTAGAGATAGATGAATTTAATCCTGAAATTTCTGTTTCAACTGATCTGTTAAACTCTTCACAGGTACTTGAAATAAGAGAGTTGAAACAAAAATTTGAGGAGCTTCCACCAAGAACCAAACCACCAATCTCATCTAGTGATAAAGCTCCTAAGCTTGACTTGAAGGAAGATTTGAATGGTCGCATATTTAAATCTAACTTTAAGCCAGATTGAGTGTGTGTTTTTATTTTTATATAGTAGTTAGATTTTATTTTATTTTATTTTTTGTTTAATTTTAGTTTCCTTTTTATTTGTTTCAATTTATAATTTTTTTTGTTGAGTATTTTATTTTTAGGTTTTAGAGTTGTTGCGGCACCAAGTATTCTTATTTCTTTGATCTTTATTCATTATTTTGATTGAGCATTATGATACTTATTTTTACATTGAGGACAATATTGAATTTAGGTTGGGGGGTATGAGTATGTTTTGTGTTGTGAAAACTCCTAGTTTATGTTTTTTTTTTCTCTAGTTTATTTACTTTGCTAAAAAATAAAAAAAAATAAAAAAAATTTTAATTTTTTTTATTAAATATCTAAATAATATTTTTTATGCATAATTTGAAACAACAATATATAAATAACGTAGCTTTAAATTTGCAACTGTTTAAGCATCACATAGAACTTTATTCTATATTTTTGTATCTCATATCATGTTCTTATAAAAACTCATAATTTGTACACTTTAGACTTTACCAAGTTAAAAATTTGTTAGGTATTTTACCTTGAGAACTTGACACATATAGTGGAGATGCATAAAAATCCTAGTGAGTTTTGATACAATCTTCTTTGGATGGTTATTTACATTTACTCAATAAAGAATATTTTTATTCAGCTAATCTCCTTCAATAGTCTCATTATTTTTGTTTTGGTCAATACCAATATTGTGAATAATTGTTTGACTTTAAATTATTTGCATGGGAAGTGTGTTATTAAAAACTCTTGAGATATGATTTTAGGCCATCTTTGACATTATTTGAGCCTAAGCCTTATTATTTATTTATTTTTTTGAATATTTTGATCCCTAGAAGCCGTGATTGAGCCTTTAAAGCAAAATTTTATTTCTTATACCCAACATATAATAACCGAGCCAAAAAAAAAAATTAATAATAATATCATTTACCCTTGGTTATCCTGAGATTGAGCTTTTTATTGTTTATGCATTGGGAGATGTTGGATGTGAAAAAAATTGATGAATACTTGTGAATATTTGCATTAGATGTCTTGTTAAAAAAAAAAAAAAAGAAGAAGTGAATATAGTAAGCATGAGTTTGAAAAGATAAAAATATGAGCAAGTATTATGAATTGTGCTTCTAAAGGGTGGAGAGTGGAAGGCTATGAAAAGAAATGTGGTTGTGTAATGTACATGTTCTCTCGGGATAGTCTTTTGAATTCCTAAATGCCCTTCGTTTCAAAATCCTAATCCCAAGGCCCCATTACAACCTTAAAACAAAGACCTATCTGATCTCAAGAGTGTATTGATGGATGCATGACTTGTGGGAATAAGGAAGAGAAGAGTGATTGTTTATTTATTGTGTGTTGATTCCTTTCATGAGAATATGTCAAATCTATTTTTTTTGGGATTACGTTCTTTTTAATAGAGCATTTGAGTACTATTTCTGTTTTGATTTAAACAATGTCTTCTCACATGTGATACTTGAGTGTATAGTCAGTATAATCTGAGAGAGTTGTTCATAAGTGAGTTATCTAGTGAGATTTGGCGTTGAGACGAATAGTTGATAGTTGTAGAGGTGATTATCAGATGAATGATTGACTTGGTATAGTTGCTCCACACTACACACGAGTTTGTATGGGAATATGAGAGGTGCATACATTTCTATAGCGTAGAAGTCTATAGTCTGTTTTGCATGTGCTTACAAAAAGTTTGCACTATATAACTTTTATGCTGTGATAGTAAGTTGTGTCATAAAAGTATTATTCAGATATTTGATCACAGGTTGATGTTTGTGGGTATCATCTCTGGAAACCCTCACGAGACTATACTCGTCCACTAGGGAAAACCTAGGGGTTTAAAGGCTTGTTGCATACGCTAAATACAATCGTGAATCCTACGAAAGTGGTTTTGCTTTGTTTTATTTTATTTGATGTTAGTTTGCTTGCCTTACTAGGGACTAGCAAAGTCTTAGTGGGGGGTGTGATTGAGGTCTAATAATTACATTTATTAGGTGAAAAGATTGATTATATGGTTACGAAAGTGTGATAATAATGTTAATTTATTGCAAGATTAATGTTAAGCGAATTAAAGTTGAGTTGTAATGGTTTGCAGGTTAATAATGCAAAAATTGGAGCTAAGTTGGGAGAAGAAAGGGAGCATAACTCAAGAGGAATCACACTGGATTACGCGTCCGGACGGAGGAAGAACGCGCGTCCGGATGCAATAGGCAGAAAGTTGAGATGCAGCAGCAATAACGTTCTAGAAGTCGCGTCCGGACGTACGACGGATGCGCGTCCGGACGAGTATGGAAGATTTGTCGCGCCAGATTTAGAAGTCTAATGAAATTCGATCTTTTCTCGAATGTGATTATAAATAGATACTGTGGATCTTGCATGGAAAAACAACTTTGGCTTACGAATTCTAAAAAACTTATTTTTATTATGTCCGGCTAGAAAGCTCCGCTAGGGCTAGGAAAAAATCTCTCAATGGAGTACGATATTTTTATTGACTTTTGTACTTAATGATTTATGTTATTGTGTTAATTTAATTCCTAATATTTTAGCAAAGTGTTTATGCTGTAAAAACTCTTGAGTTGTTGTGCCACGTACATCGATTGCTTGAGTTTCCCTGCGCGTAAATCACTGGTTATTCCATGCTGGTAGAATTAATATGATTTCATA
>JAHQCQ010000801.1:0-18800 GCA_023539305.1 Ilex asprella | reverse complement strand
TATATATATATTTATATATATACAAGTTTGTAATATATTATATGTTGCAAACAATCCATATAGGTAAGTTTGTAAGGTTGTAATATGTGAATACAAATATAATAGGGTTGTATTTGTATGAGAAGATGTTGGGAAAAAAGGGAAAGAAAGAAAAAGAAATATATATATATATAGAGAGAGAGAGGTTACAAACAAAGCTTCTGGTCTGGACGTGAGGGTGAAGAAGATTAAATTTTGAAATTATGGAAACCTCACCCTTAGTTTTAAGTAATTTTGTTTTGACCCCTATTACTTTTATAAATTTAATTTTGACTACCATGGAACTTGGTAATTCATGGAACTGGCCCAATATGTTTGAGACAAATATGATCATTTCTCTCAAAAAAAAAAAAAAACTCAACAAAAAAAATATGATCATTTCAAAACAGCACCCGAGTCTTGAGAAACTTCTGAAATTTTGAAACGACCCTTAAAAGTTTTGAATAAGTATTTAAAAATCAATAGTTACTCTAATAAATTAAATGTGGGTTATATTCTCAAAAAATGGGTCTCTAGAACCTTACATACTATTCTGGAAAATTTATGGGAGGCCCGAAAACAGAAAATTCGTTTTTTAAGAAAATTATACTTTGACCCCAATAGTTTCAAAAATTATAATTTGAGCCCCAAAACTTTAGAAACTTTTTCTAAACAACCAAGAATACTTTTATACCCTATTACCTCGTGTTAGAAAGGATGTTGATATATAAAAGATATATTAAGTATATATCAATGGGTATAAAGTATAAAAAATTAAATATAGAATCGCGAAACAACAAAGTTAGGAATAGGGATTGATTGTTATATATTATTTTGGATTAGGTGGTGATTGAATTGAGGTTGAGAAAGAGTACTTTGAATTGGATGTTGGAAATCAAGGTGAGTAGTTACTACTTTTTTTGGGAGAATTTTTTATATTCAATGTGTGGGTGCGTGCGTATGGATTTTCATATATATTATATATGTTGGTGTTTGGGGTTGCAATTAAATGTTTTACAATTGTGAACTGTTATACATGTGAATTTTGAAAAATTTGTGAGATAAGTTTATATCATTGTTTTGCTGATGAAAGTGAAATTTTGTGTGTGTTGGGACTAAAACAACAGTTTTGGTGTGTGTGTTGAAATCATGTTTACGAGATGGGGACTGGGTTACCAGGTCTAAATGGTAACGAGATTGTATACCAACGTGGTCGGTATACGGATGTGCACATAGGGGCCAGTCATCAAGCTAGTGATGACAAGAGATGGGGCCAGTTATCAGGCTAGTGGTAACAAGAGACGGGGTCAGTTACCAGGGCTAGTGGTAACAAACATGATTTGACAAATGTATTTGGGATTGAATGTGTGTGTGAGTATTTTAAGTTATAAATGTCTTTCTCATTTATAACGTGATTTATGAAAGTGAATGGGTGTTTTGGATTTCAAATGTCTTTTCATTTATAAAGTTATTTGTGATCATGAGAGCATTTTGTTTTAAATGATTATGTGGGAGGGGTAGGGGTACAGTTTATTGTACTTATGTGTGTATCAAAATTTATTTTCGTATGTAACTGTGGGATTTATTTTCAAACTTCATTAGAGGTAGTTGCTATTCACGGGCCTTTGTGCTCACCCAAATATTTAACATTTTTCAGGTGAGAATCAGAGTGAGGAGTGTGTCCACAGATAGACAAAGGATTAGAGAACTTGAAGATTTATTTAGTGTAGGTCTTCAGGAATAAATGTCTTTTATAGTTTTTGAGACAAACATTCAATTGTTTTGGGAATAATGTTGATTATGCTTAGAATAGTGAGCCTTATGGTTTCATTATTGTTTCAGATGAGTTTAACAATGATGTTGGTGATGTTTAGTTTATTCCTCTGGTATTCATTAGATCGATAAAATGAATCACTTTGTTATTTGTCTTTCGCTGTATTTGGCATTTATTATGCACAGGTATGGTTGGTTAAGACCTTGGTGGCCGGTCCGTTGTCCACCCTATGTGATCCAGGGTGGGGGTGTGACATAAACATCTCCAAGCATCGTGCGCACGGGCGGAGGCGGGGAGGGGGTTGGGTGTTGTTCTCTTGTTGCACAGGAATTGAAGAATAAACATCTATCATACTGCCCGACATTATGACAGAACCAGAGGTACTATGAAAGTTTAATTGGTCGAAAGTCGAAAATAACTTCTCTTTCCAAGTATAAACGTTCAATTTCTGGAATGAAAGCCCATCTGTTGATAAATTACCCTGAAATCTAGTGTCTTCTTTAACAGTAAAAGCCTGTGAAGTTGGATTGATATAAACAGTGGAATAAACGCAACATTTTCTGATTCAGACCTTTCCTCTGGAGATCTTCCGTTAAGCTTTAGGTGAGGGGGGGAGAGAGAGAGAGAGAGAGAGAGGCAGTTCTTCCAAGCCACCCACCCACCCACCATCTTTAGTTCTGGCAAATAAAAACAGAGAAGGTACATTAACATCAACTATTTTTCTCATCCATGAACAATACAGTGTTGGTCCCCATAATTGCCGACTGCAAAAACCCACTTTGCAGCACATTGATATCTAAATCGGCAAATCCGCGATGGTATTATTAGAGGTATAATAAAATTCATAAAGAATCATCAATATCTATAAAAATCTATCACTTTTGCTTAGCATTATATATATCTATCTAGACTATGTGGATATCGATGGATCTTATCATAAATATTCTCGAAAACTGAAATCTGTTTCTTTTTTCAATAATCGCATTCTGCCTTATTCTGCCTTATTCTGCAAGCATATTGCTTAGAGTCGGAATTTTCCCTCACCTTTACATGTACATAAGCCTATTACGAATTGGTATAAAGTTTTAAGGGTCAAAGCCATGATAGAGTCTCCTGCCATAAAAACCTTTCCTTCCTTTGCTTTTCTTTCCAGCCTTGTCAAAAAATACTGTTATGCAAGTGTCAACAAATGGCTAGTAGCCCACGAGTTGGCCCTTGATGATGACAAGAGTAATATCGGAAATAAGTAAAAAGATATCTCCATATATCACCTGTGACAAGATTTAATAATCAAATCATCCACGAACTACCTTAGACAACTATGACCAGGTCATTCACATCATCACATGAGGAAAGTCGGTGTTCCAGCTCGGATTGAGCCCTTTTATTCACAAGTTGACTAAAAAAAATAAGAGGTCATGACAAATAATACGACCTTTCATAGATATGGAAGACAACAAATTTTCCAAACTTAAAGATTGGCCACAATGTCACATCGGCGTGTTCTAGAATATCACGTCACACCTAAGTAATATAATATCTAATAACCAAATATTCCTTCAACAAAAATCTGACAAACTTGGAGATTATGTCACCGTGAGATTATGATGTGAGAATCACCCCATGGATATAAATGAAAAAAGCATTCCCTCATACAAGACATGTCAATTGTAATCTCTGTAATTGTACTCATTACCTTCTTCTCCCAAATAATAAAAAACTCTCAAAAGGACAAGTGATTCCATTAGAGTATATTAACCAAGCTTTTGAGCTGGTCAGATGGTGAACTAATATGTGTGTGTTATTCTTTGTCTTCTAATTCTTATCTCTTTTTTATGTTTATTGTAGTATTTTACGGAGCCTTCTGGCTCAATCACACATGAATCATTCACACATTACCACTCGTAAATCTTGAGCTCTTCAGTTCAATCACAATTCACACACCTCCCACTTTTAGGTTTCTTACATCATCGGTCCTAGTGTCGACTAGGGCCAACTAAGGTGTATAAGGTCATGGGCCTTGATTTTTGGTCTACTAGTGTTAGTCCGATGACCGGAACCTATCCTGGGTCATTGGTGCCTGATCCAGCCAATTAGAGATGGTTACATTTAGGAATCTATTCTTTTAAGTAGAAGTGTTGTAGTGTTCTCTGATAAAAAAAAATCAATTCTGGCCCTTGTGGGTAAGACGTTCAGGTAATCAATCCATGCATATCGTAGCTAAATATGTTAGTTCTTATTCTGAGTGTATTGTATAGCGAGATGAGGTATCAAATTTCTTAGTACACATCCTACAGGATGAGATTACTATCTTTTACTAATAATGAATCTCCGTTGCATGTCCAAAAAAAATCGAATTGCATATTTATAAAACTATTATGATGGTTGAGATTAGTCCCAATTAACACACTCTTCAATGTCAAACAACTCTATTAATTTATATTTACCTCTCTCTTATTTTCATCTATCCACTTTAATTTTAAATTGACTAACTGAAAAAATATAAATATTACACGACCAATATTTAATTTTGTTCAACTGGTCTGATCATGCATTGCCTTTTCATGTTAAAATGATACTCCCTGTTGGTGCTTATCTTTATTCTTGGCTGTTGGAACTTTGGAAAGTCAAGTTAGGAAAAATATACTCCATTAACCTTTGTGCTTATGCCATCTTTATGTGATTGAATATATAAGATGCCACCTATCATACATAATATTGTAGGAGTAGTTATTACTTTTGTCTGAAGGCACAGAATAATAAAAAAAAATAGTCAACAATAAGCATATTTGTATTCATACTAAAAAATAAATTATAAATATAAAAGAAAGAGAAAAAAAAATTAAACCCCAGTTGCGAGCAGTGGTAGTGGTAGTGGCAATGGTGATAGGCGTAGTGGTGGTGATAAGAGATGGTGATGGTTGTGGTGGGTGGTGACGATAGTGGTGATGGTGGCAGCCATGAGTAACAACGGTAATAGTGGTGGTTGATTTTGGGTGACGATAGTGGTAGTGGTAGGTCTGAGTGACGACCATGATGATGGTTGGTAATAGTGGTGGTGAGTGACAACAAGTTCTTCTTAGCGATAGTGTGATGAGTGGTGGCAAATGAAGGTGATGGTGATGGTGAGTGTTGATGACAGTGGGTGGTGGTAGTGATGGACGACGACGGTGGCAATAGTGGTGGTGGTGGGGTGACGACAGTAATGATAGTGGTAGTGGTGGTAGGGGGTGATGGTGGGGCAATAGGGGTGGCGATGGTGGTGGTAAGGATAATGGTGAAGCAGCGATAGTAGTGGTAATGGAGCGGTGGTAGAGGTGGTGGGGGTGGCGACGACTGTTGTTGTGGCAAAGGTGGTGGTGGAATGACGACAACGATAGTGGTAGTGGTAATAGTGGGGATAGGGTGGTGAGGGTGGCGGTGATGGTGGTGGGAGTAGTTATGGTGGTGGGAGTTATAAAATGCTTTTAAAAAATCACTCAAACACACCCTTAGGGGTCTATTTTATATTAAATTTGAAGTGTTAGATTAATTTTAGAGTAAATTTTTAAAGAGATTTAAACCGCAAAAAATAATGTTTATTTTGTTTATCTTTTGATATTTGAATTGTATTGTAATTTATTATATAAATATTTTCAAACGGGTTTATTGTAAGTTTTTTGGCCATTTATATGGAGCCAATAGTCTTTTTTTTTTTGGGTCAAAAGCCCGTAGCCATTTGAATACCTTATTTTTCTATCTCAAATTATTAGATTGAAACTCTCTCTATTAATTTTGTTTAATGAATTATCTACCATTAATGACAAATGAACTTATTTTTATATAATGGGTTCTATTTATACTTATGATTAAAGGAAATAAAAAATAAAAAAAAATGTATGGGATGAAATTTAATTCTGACTATTGGTCTATTTTTATCATTTTGGTCTCTTTCCCTAACGGTAAGTCTGTAAGTACAAGTGCCAACTTGTCTGCCAAACACACACTTTAAACTTTTAAAGCTCAGCCCAAGTCAATGTCATTGTCAAAAGGGCAATTCTGTCCATAACAATATACAATGGCATTTCTGGGAAACAGAGGGCAGTTCCATACCATATACAACCAATCAAAAAATTACCGGATGACCTCGAAGAGTCCATTGTTATATGCTAACAATACGAGAGAGAAAGAGAGAGGGTATCTGCTTCTACAATCGATCCACCAGCTCTGATATATACTCATACTGATTCGTTTGGCGGATTTTACGAATGGGTATAGCTGAATTGGCTGGTGCCATTGATTGGCAACAGGAATCGTATGCTCAATATGAAGATTTCGCACTTCTTCCCCTGTTTGTCATCTTCTTCCCATCTGTTCGCTTTTTCCTGGACAGATTTGTTTTTGAGGTACCATCTTCGATATTGTTTTAGTACACTGCAATGGTTTTGAATTTGATCGTGTATTTCTTTTTTATTGAGTACTTTTGAACATTGTAAATTAGATCGGTCAAACTCGCCCTTCTAAGCTGCGTATTTGTACATGCCGTAAATGGGTATGTTTAAGATTCAAAACTTGGATTCTGTGAATAAATGGTTGATTACTTATAGAATTTATGGTTGTACTTGCTTGATTGTGATTGTTTTCTTACTACTGTGTGCCTCGTGCTCACAGTACCAAGCTAGGATGAATACTTGTACAGTGTTCCTAATTCCTCTGAGCATTATATGTTATTATGTGAAACCGCATGCATTTTAATGAGTTAAGTATTGGGTTCATCCGAGATTTATCCTATAATTGTTATGCATGTATCAGGATCATTATGGGATTCCATATTGATTTTGATGAGTTTAGAATTGGTTTCATCCATTTGTTATGATATATTTGTTACTCATATATCTAGGCTATGTTTTTTCATCGCAAAAAACTTCCAAGTTAGAACATTATGCTACCAAACATTTTGAATAAATATATATGTGGCACCAATGTCGGTATTGATAGAATTTCTATTTGTCATCCACGAAGTCCAAAATTTGTTTTCTTGGGATTGGATGCCATTTGGTGATATTCTTTCCATTTTCTCCAAATCAATCAAATGCTGCATTGCTCTTAGGTTTTCCATTTGTGAGAGTACCTATGAGTTGGTTAGGTACTGTATTGTTACATTATTAGATGTTTGGATTTATGGTGTTTATTTTTGTTACACATTAGCCTTGTTTAGAATTGTTTGAATCCATTTTACTGGCTTTGGAATTTTGTGGGATTCTATACATTTGCTCCATTCTGCCGAATGAATCAGAATGGGTTTCTTGATTATTGGGAATGAAGTTGATTAGAAAAACTTGAATGTTGGATACAATTTTACTATTCCTTGTTCTTCTTTGCAGTTTCCTTATACTTGTGCCATAGAAAGTTCATATTTTGGCTTCTAAGAAAGACAATCACTTGTGAATAAATGACTAGAAAGAAACTGTCTTGAAACTGGCACTTCCTGTTGACAATGGTGCAGTCCTTCAATACCAGTACTAATATTCGGGATCCTAAACCGCATAATTCATTGGAAGTAGAAAAAAAAGACAAAAGATTGTTAGGGAAAACTTTCAGTGATTATGGATTTAATGCCATTCTCCAGTGTGGTCTCTGTTTCCATGATATGTTGAGAGGAGTAGATTGGATGCATACCCTATTTTTGACATATTTTGATACAAAGTGGCTGCTCTAACCCTTAACCCGTTCTCACGCTTGGCAGCACTTTACCATTGTATATGCAATGTCTCCTGCGCAGAGAGGAAGATGTAGCTTGCTGAATTATACTAACAAGGGAATCCTTACACCCAGCTGATTTTTTGGGCACCAATTTACAAAAACAGAAGACCTGAAATACCATTACTGTTCTAGCACATAAAGGACTCTACGAGAAGTATTAACCATTTTCAGAAGGCTGAATAGAATGCATGCTAAAGAGAGGAACATTAAGTGGACATTTCGTTGTTCTCATGTAAACTTGAATTGCTGTTTTTTTAAAAAAAGAAAAAGGGGGGTATGCATTTCAGTTATAGCTAAAACAACTATGAAGTCTGGCTAAGGACTAAAGGCTTATACAATTCTTTCAACTGGCCATGTGGAACTTTTTCTCATTATGGTATATGGATAACACTTCTTCTTTGAATAAAGGCCCTCCGGTTCTTTCCTTATTATGTGATCGGACCTGCCATTTTCCTCCCTTCCCTTGACCCTCTCTACCTTCAACTTGAAGTGTTTTTTTTTTGGTGTAGGATTAGGTCTTCACATGATTAATGTTACAAAATATTACTAAGGCCATAGCATTTTGTGATTACAAAAGACATTTTCATTTCAAAGAACTAGGATGGGCATTCAAAAACTTTCTTATGTTCATCTGATATTCCATTTCTGTAGGCCCAGTTGTGGTTTTTGAAATTGATACTTTAGGGCCTTACCACATGAAAAGACCATTTGAAGCAGGAAAAGGGTAGTATTATGCTCTAACGAAATGATTAATAAAATTATGCTCTTAAAATGGTCAGTTCACAGCTTTTCACCTCCAAAATTAAATACGCAATCAGAGTGGCACAAACAAATTTGAAAGAAATGGGATGGTAGGCTGGAAATCCTGTCCTCCCTAATCTAACCAAAATATTGTGCAAGACTTATAAAAAGCAATGCAAAACTTCAGTACATGTAAGGTGATGATATTTCGGACAACTCTGGAAATGGAAAAGCAGTATGGCATGCAAATTCAGGCATTGCGTTTGAACGCCTAATTGAAGATGAAACTACAAAATACCCTTTGTTCTAGGAAAAACACCTACTGCAATAAGTCCCAAAAAGTAAAATGACAAATAACTCCTAATTCCTACATCTACTTCTACTGTAACGAAAGACAATTCAATTCCCATCACCTATTCCCCGCGAACTTCCTTTATAATTACAAGATGTGAATAAGCCTACTCTGAGTAGTGGGTATTACTTCTCCAACCCTTTCAATTTTTACCCTTTTTCTTAAAGAACCTTTGCTTAATTTGAAATGGATGTACATGTTGCAGAATTTGGGAAGATGGTTAATATTTGGAAAGGGGCAGCGGATGCTGGCTGTTGATATGGATGAGAGAAGAAAGAAGATTAGGAAATTCAAGGAATCAGCTTGGAAATGTGTGTATTATCTGTCGGCAGAGATTCTAGCACTTGCTGTGACTTATGATGAGCCTTGGTTTTCTAAAACAAAATATTTTTGGGTAGGGCCTGGAGATCAAGTCTGGCCTGACCAGAAATACAAGTAAGAGTTTCAAATACCATGCACTGACAATCATTTAAGTCAGCACCCATTGTGGCTTTCTCTGCCCTTGATTGTCTTGATACTTGGATTTAAAAGCTTGTGTTTGCGTACTGACTTTAGTGGATTAACTGTAACACGGATCTTCAGGTTGAAATTGAAGGGACTCTACATGTATACCGGTGGATTCTATACATACTCCATATTTGCTCTAATTTTTTGGGAAACAAGGCGTTCTGACTTTGGGGTGTCAATGGGTCATCATGTGGCGACCGCCATTCTTATTGTATTATCTTACATATTCAGGTATGTTTTAATGGAGATGAACTTTTCCTTGTCGTTTTGTATGCAAAATTGTAATTATGCGGGTTGAATACAAACTTAGCTGTTGGAAATGTACTCCAAGAGGAATTGCATTACATGAAGTCATTAATATATTAGGCCTATGAATATTTATTGTTCATCCGGAAAAGGCTATAGTAGTGTAGTTCCTATTGCAATGTGAAAATTGGGATAGTAGACTAATAAAAACTAATTATTGAATGAAGACTCTAGTTTTTGATACACTTAACCCCAGCCCTCCCATTTTAGATCTCATGCCAGCACTTAGTGACTTTGCTAAAGCGTCTTTGGCAATTGAATCAAACTTTATTTATTTCTTCTTATGTTTTCTGCTTGCAGGTTTGGACGTGTTGGTTCAGTTGTTTTGGCTCTTCACGATGCTAGCGATGTATTTCTAGAAGTAGGCAAGATGTCCAAATATGGTGGTGCTGAAGCTCTTGCTAGCTTTTCATTTATTCTTTTTGTATTGTCGTGGATCCTACTTCGCCTCATTTATTATCCATTTTGGGTCCTCTGGAGTACAAGGTGAAAATATGATGATGGAACATTTTGTTGGCTATATTACTCTTAATACTGAACATTGTTCAGGTTAGAATTAATACGTCATACAAAAATATTGGTTTTCTCAAACTGTAGAAAATTAGCAAAGACAAGCATTAGGTGAAATGAACTAACGAAAGAAGCAATCATGATTGATGGATTTTTTAAGGGATACATCTAAAAGATGATTAATGGATGCTGATTGGACAGGGATACATCTAATTTGTTGCAAAGGAGAAGACAAAACTCTTGTTTTTCTCTGCAATGGTGCATTATTTGTAGGAAATGTAGTGGAAGTGTGAAATTGTGGTTTAGAGCTTTGGATGAATTTGGATTGAGTTGGGTGTGTCCGAGAGATTGTGCCTCCTTATTGGAAATAAATTACATTGCGGTGTGTTTGGGAAAAGTTGTAGAGGATCCATATTGTGGCTGTAGTCATGGCAATTTTCGGGTGGTATCGTTGGAAAGGAATAATAGAATTTTTGAAGGAAAAGAAGCAATCGTGGAGTTTCTCTGGAATAGAGCAAAGTTTTTGGCTTCCCTTTGGGCTTCAACTAAAAATGAGTTTGGGGATGTACCTTTTCACTTTCTTAGTATTGTTGGATAGCTTCATGTAACTATGGGATTTTTTCTGTGAGTTCAATGTTTTTTCTTTGATGCGTTTTCCCTCTTTTTCAATTATCACAGGGTGGATGTTCCTTGTCCACCTTTTTTTTGTAACCCTTCTTTAACGAATTAAATTTTTGCTTCCTATGAAAAAAAAAAAAAGATATAATGATGTGTTGAAAAATATTTACTCATTAATCGTATGGCAAACTTGATTTATTTATCCTAGGAATATGCTGTGTCAATTATGTTTGTTTACTGTCCATGATTGTATTCCTGCCCAAGGGGGACCAAGTTTAAAGAACCTGATATTAAAAAGCATGTCAATTTGCTTCAGATGCATGAAAGTTGCTTTAATGATGCTACAAATTCATCCTTCTTGTCTTATTGGGCATTGACTCTGATGATTAGTCCTTCACTAATAACAATTGAAGTAACGTTGTTGGAAATCCCAATTCCCAAGGGTAAAGGAGATGTTATGCTCCTCGATATTTGAAAGTCAGACCTATTTTCTTGTTCTACTATTCATAGCTTGAAATAGCTGTATGGCAACTTTCTGATTTGATGGAAAACATAGGTTTGTTTGCAAAAGAACCTTTGTATATGTCGCAACCTTCTTCTAAGTCAAATTTTATTTGTGATGTTTATCCTTCTTTAAACTTTTGCATCTGTTGATACTTAATTTTCCTGTTGTTCTTTTTACCATATTTGACCTTAATAGCAATTTGCAAGGATCAAAATTTCAGTTCCACAAAATCTCGAAATTCCCATTTTTCAGATTGTTTAGAGATGTTTTGATATGTTTAGGCCTATGTTTCGAATTCAAAATTTCAAAATTTTCCCCAATTTCCATTTGTGTTTTCTAAACATCTTCGAAATGTTTCTGAAATGTTTGTTTTACCAAGGTGTAAGTGGTGAGTTAGCCATCGTGACTAATAGGTTAGTATACTTTTTCCAGTTGATTTTGTGTCCGTCTCTCTCCCCTCTTTCCTTTTTTTGTCTTTTCTCCTTTTATGATGGACTTAGGACTTGCATTTTATGTGAAATGCACAAACGTTTATTTACTTTTGTATTCCTTGTTTTGTTCTTCCTGTGACAGTTACGAAGTTATTCATTCCTTAGACAAGGACAAGCATAAAGTTGATGGGCCCATCTACTACTACGTGTTCAATTCTCTTCTTTATTGCTTGCTTGTTCTTCACATTTATTGGTGGGTGTTGATGTACCGGATGCTTGTCAAACAAATTCAAGCAAGAGGCCAACTTAGTGACGATGTTCGTTCAGGTAAGTGAAAACAAGCTATTTAGATGGTTTTTTAATGTGAACTTGTGCATGTGCATGGTTGCAATCTGCAACTAATAAACAAAAAAAAAGAGTTCAGACAATATTTTCTGCAAGAGGGAATTTGAAGATTGCAGTTGATATTGACTGGAGAATGGGGAGTGGGGGAGGGTTGATATTTCTTTTTCACTCATTATTTTGGAATTTCACCATGTGACTAATTGGAGGTAGGATGGGTATTGGATCCAGTTTTGTGACCCACTTGTGCTCACCCTAGTACGATGGCTGTTGTGATACAAGAGACTAGTGTAAGAGCAAGAATAGGGTAAACTAGGCACCTAAGATGGGTTTCAATTGGTCTTGGGATTAGGGAAACCTACCACACTAATCCAAAAATGGTGCTGTATGTTTTTGAAGCGTTGGGCCAACCAGAGTATGGTGCTGCCCTGTCCTCAACAGGAGGACTTGAGTATTTCCCACATCGACTTTGAGTGAGGCCAACCAATATCTGTAATTCCAACCCATATTCTCCACACTCAGCATGTGAAACAAGCTAAAATACTTGGAATGTTCAATTTATGTTGAACTCGCGTGTGTTGATCATTGCAATGGGGCCACATGTTGACGAATACAGGGAACTCACATTTGTTGACCCTTCTAGTATACTATGCATTGTACTCCTCTAACTCTGCCTCACCTGAGTTTTCGTAGATCCTGAACCCACCCTGGCCTTCACTTCTTGGGATTGTGACCTTTCTTGTCTGCTCCAAAGCAAGTTGGGGAAAGAGTTCCCATCCTAAACTCAATCCTTTGCATTCCTTATAGGCTGGGGAGGGATTGGTTGGGGCAATTGTTAGGCCTCTGCCACTGACTTATTTACTTGTCTAATTATTTTTCTTATGAAATGAACCAAGGATTCCTGATCTAATTTGCTTTAATCTAGAAGAATCATGTTCTGGAAGACGAATTGAGGGACAAAATTTTCATCACACTCCAAACTGGTTGACCCTTGATGATGAAGTATTTAACTCCAACACACAGATACTTACTTTTACAAAGGGATCTGCATGCCTTGTTTCGAATTCTGAACCTGCACTGAGCTGGTTTAGGTATAATGGATTGATTCTGGACGCAAGTAGAATCATAGATCAGATAAAAAATTGCCTGACCTGATTGATGACAGTGGGGGCGCATCTTTTATACACATGTGAAGAGATGTATTTTGCTGTACACTTTAGCTTGGTAGGCTGTATTTAAAGCCACTAGATGCCTCCTTTTACTATGCTTCGGTTCTTGTTCATGATCTTTAAATTGACGTGTTACCTTTTGTAGATTCTGAAGGTGAAGACGAACATGAAGATTGATCATGTTGCATTCACTGCTTGATTCGCATTAAGGTACCCTTAAAATTGTTGGAAGGCATTTGGATGTTCCAAATCATTATTTTACGTAATCACTAATTCAATTATAGAAGATGAGTTCTCATTGGTGGATTTGGATCCCCCTTATTCTTAACTGTGGTTGAGAGCTATTAAACAATTACTAATGTTACACTCTCTCTCTCTCTCTCCCTCTCTCTCTCTGTTACAACTTAAGCTTTTAGATGAGTTCGTGGTTTAGCATGGTGTCCGAGATTAGATTAGAGGTCCTAAGCTCAAATCATACTGGCACCTCCTTTCTTATTATACAAATCAAAAAAGAATCATGTGGACAGACCACCCAAGAGAGGCCACTTGTGAGGGAAAATATTATATAAATACTTATGTATCCTTCTCTAACTGATCCCATTTTCCCATTTGGACCCCTTGACCGACGATAGAACCCTGTTCAATAAGTGGAAGGCATTAGATGTCCGCTCTCAAGTTGGGCAATAAGGGTCGGAGAAGGGCAATCACTCATTCTCACTCAATATTCTATTCCTAACTACTCATAGTAAGTGAAATTTTTGTGAAATATTGGATATTTTTATAGAATGATAGAAAAAGAGTTCTTTCGTATCAAAATCTGAATAATATTCATTACTTAAAAAAAAATGGTTCTTCGTCAACAATAAATATTTAGAACTAGGAATCCAAATCAAACTTTATTTTGGGGTATCACATTCATTTCCCTTCAATTCGATTTGAATTCATGTATCAAATAGAAATGCGGTATAGCAAGAACATATAGAAAACATCTAAGTGCTATGAAAACCTCATGGGGGTTTGTCTCCGATTGACGTGAAATATAAGGAGATGATTCACTTCCCACGAAATACCCAAATTTGTTGTGATTAAATTATAGTTGCCAACTTCCTGAATTGAGAAAAAAAGATGCTTTCTTGTTATTCCTTTTGCAGATAAGAAGCAGTTGAGGTTTACACGACATTTTGGTTTCCAAGTGAAACACTTACGATCAGATGCATTCCCTTGCCGTTGGAAGGACATGTATATTGATTTCAGATTGGTTAAGGTAGCAGGTCGAAGTGGTAGCTAGTGGACAGGACCTTGGTTTGTGATTGTCAATGCCTGCTGGCTTAAGGATGATTTTGTTCAATGCTTTGCCAGAAAGGTCCAAGTTCAAAGCAATTCACTAAATTTGAACCTGCTGTCATTAGCAGTGAGGGTTTGCCCAAGAAATATTGGTGTAAACCAATTTATTGGATTTCTAATAGTTGTTGGGTTTTCAAGTGTCCATGAATGATCAGATTTTTTAGTCTCTTAGCTACCTGTGGATTTGCTGTTGATCATTTCCTTAACATTTTGAAGGCATACTATTTTCCATTGTGAGTCCATATTAACTTCAATCTGATGAGTTGTTGGATTGGTTATTCTTTCAACTATTTTTTCATACTCACATGAAAAATATTCCTACTAGATATGGTTGGCATTACAAAAGTTGCCAGATTTATATGCTTGAATGGAAAGAGCTGAGAAACACTGGAAGCTGCATTCAAGTTGTTGAGGTACCCATCCCTATGGGGGTAAAATTGTGACGGTTTCCGGTGGACTGTTGACCAGGTCCTTAGATTTGTCAACTAATCAGGTTTGGATAAGATTTTGACTAATTTGAAAATGGAAATATTTTGATGGGGCACTTGTCTTATGCTTACTTTTTGTTTTGTTTTGCATTAACTGAGAGGTATTCGAGCCTATTATGACACTTGATTAATCATTTCATACATGGTGTATTCTTTATATCTAATTTATTTATTTTTCTCTCGAAGTCATTGTAGCACAATTTGGTGTAGCAAGTGCATAGCATTTTTGGGTGGAGAGAGGCTGGGTTCCAATTTACTGAAGATTATTGATGAGTCAAGTTTAAATAGCCCAATTTATGTGGGAAGTTCAACCTCAATTAAAGAGTCCAGTCTCACAAAGATTCAACAAGCTCAAAATGGTCTAAGTCCAGTCAAACTCATCAGTTCGATTATATCATCAAGAGAGATCACGGGAGCCTTATTTGCACTACCGAGAAAACAGACTACCCTCACCTCCTCTTGGACCAAGTCTCATGGAAGAACACTTCAACCACCTTGCCCGTTGAGAGGAAGTCATGAGCTCCACTGAAATAGCTGCTTAGTTGTTGTAAAGTCGCCCCAACTTATTATGGGGCGTCTATAAATTATAAGTCCCACCAACACTTGGGGGCAATACACTTTCACCTGAGCACCACTCACTCCTCTATCTCTAAGTTTGTACCCTCTGCTCCCTGCACACTTGATATAATAAAGTATCCAGCGATCCAAGCCAATTAAAAGTGGACGTAGGTCGTATTGACCGAACTACTATAATCTTCGCCTTCTCTCTACTTACTAATAATTGAATTTAATACTGTTACTTGACAGATAGTGTGCAAAGTCATTTTTTGTTTCATCAATTATCATTATTAAATCATTCAATAATAATCAAAATATAAAAATACATTTTAATTGTAGACTTGCCTTGTCCATATCTTAGATTTTATAAAATTTTATAAGCTTTGTTTCATCAAGCAGATAAATGGAACAGTCCAAGGGCCTTATTTATGTTCTCAACTTCTTCCAAATGCGTTTTTTTGGCTATTATAACATTCTAAATCGTCTCGAAATGTAAAGACTCGACAATTTTATTAATTGCTCACAAGAAATGTAAGTCTCGTGAAAATATATGAATTTTTTGTAAACCTTTTAAAACATGGACTCTATAGTTAAAGTTGGAGTCCTCGTACATCCAATTCCCCCAATACTTACACATGACCTATCACATAAGTTTTCCATGGTCTAAAAAACCACTGTATATTTTAGCAATATATTTATGGTCTGTTTGGTAGGAGAAATGAAAAATAGGAAGGGTGTAAAAGTACTAGTTATTTCAGGCACGGAGAATTAAAAAATAGTCAACAATAAATATATTTGTATTCACATCCAAAATCAAATTCTAAAGATAGAAGTGAGAGAAAGAAATTTAAGTACCGATTGTAGTGGGGGCGAACGATAGTAGTGGTGGTAGTGGGAGACGGTGATAGTTGTGGTCGGTGGCGATGACTATAATAGTGGCGGTAGTCGTGGTGTGATAATAGTAATGGTGGTAGACAACGGTGATGGTGGTTGATAGTGGTGGTGGTAAAACAGTGACGGTGGTGGGGCGACGACGATGGTGGGTTGCAGTGAGCAATGAGTGGTGGTGGTAGGATAATGGTGGTAGTGGTAATAAATATAAGAATGAAATGATGATGGTGATGGATGGTGACTGTGGGCGACGGTAATAACAATTGGTGGTGACGATGATGGTGGTAGTTGTGGTAGAGATGGTGGTTGGCTGACGGTGGCGGTGGTGGCAGCGACAACGATGGTGGTCGTGGCAGAGGTGATGGGGGTGGTGGTAATGGTGGTGGTGGTAGAAGTTATGTTACGCCCCAAATTTTCACAAATACGAGAAGTGAATGAAAAGGAAGAAAAAAAGTAAATGAAAGGTCATTAGGTTGGATAAATTGATTTTTCATTCATTTTCTATGTTTTTTTCATTTTTTTTAAAGTTTTTTAAGTCGTTTTTCTTCCATTTTTAGCCTATTTCTTCAAAGTTTCTTAATCCCACTTTTTGACATTTTTTCCACCTATTTAAAAGGTGTTTTACACTCTTAACAAGTCTTTTAATTTTTCATAAAATTTCTACATAACCTCTTTTGTTTTTCAAGCCTTATTTTCACCTAATATTCACAATATCTCATAAGCATAAGTACATCACAGCCTACCCTCACTCTGTGGCCACAACTTATGTAAATTAAACATACATCCCTTGTTCTCAATATACATATCTAATTGTCCCAATATACACATATGATACTCATTAAATAAAGACATCCCAAATATCAATTAGGTTTACACTCTTACACTTTAAAATGGTCCAAGACTTATAATTCACTACTTTTTCAAACTGAAATACAAGTCATTTGAGCTTATGCCCATGCATACAAAATATGCCCCAAGAGTCAAATATACATTCAAGTTCATTTCCTCTCCGTCCTTTAAAACTTTCTTAAGTCTTAAGTACCGGGAGCCTCATCGAGCCTCATCTGTAATATAATATCCCACGAATGGGTTAACTCAACTGCTGGCATGATAAAATATTAATGCTAGGAACAAATTTAAGGCGTGACATGTACAAGTGTACATTTTAAATGCTATACTCCCGTAATCCCTCAATGCTATGCAATGTCAATATGCATGACATACCCATGCAACTCTATGTCACCTATGTCTCACTTCACGGTCCGCCCCCCGTTAGCCCTCGAGTTTTGTCATTGGCCAGATTTTAAGTTTTTCACCACAAAATCTACACCCTCATAATACAAAACACCAAATGCTCAACTCACACTATGTTCCAAGGATTCATTTATGCCCAGATGCCATGATTTTTCTAAATGTAAATTTTATGAAACATTTCATCAAACACATGGCGTATAACTTAAAATATGTCTCATTTATAAAATAAAACATAACTTCAAATTCACAAAACTTTTACCCACATGAATGTGAAACATCATTCAATGGATTAACACATATGATTAAGTTTCATGTTCATTACTTTTACAATTTCTCAAGAAAAATATAAATACACAAATTACCAGCTCATGAAATAAATCTTATCTCTCAAACGACAAGAGTTTCTCTACATGAACATAAGCTAGAATATGATAATCCAAAACATAAGCAAGATACACATTTATTATAGCAACAAATTGTCAAGAAATTCAAAGAACACAAAAGTACTTAAACCACTAACTCTAAGTTTTCAAAGCAACTACCAACTAAATGATTTTGTAACATCAAGTAAATACCTAAATTATTCAATCAACACATAAAAAGACAAAAAAAAAAATTTATTCCCAACTTAGTAAAATATCATACCTAAAATGATTTTTATCAAACCATGAGAGTTGTGTTTTATAGTTGAATTGATTAGTGATACTATAGCTTTTGTTGAGAGGAACAATTTCTTAAAAGAAAGTCTTGCAAGAATCTTGGCCTAGGAATGAGTTTTGGTGGCTTGAAGCTTGAAAAACCTAGGATTTTTCTTCATTTTTTCTCCAATGTGTACTGCTCTTTCCCATCTCAAAAACTGATATTTTTTCACAAAAAGGTTATAGTTATAGTGGAGGGGCAAATGTGTAAAATGACCCTTTTACTCTCGATGAATTCGAGACCTCGTTACACTATAACTCGTTTCGAAATGTCTCAATTCGACATTTTTAACCAAAGTTCTTAAAATTATTTTAAATAAAAGTTTTCAAAAAAATATATTTTTCGCTAGATATGCTCTTAAATATGACCTACGCCTAAATGATGCATATGCAATGTTCTACCAGCAAATGGTGTATGAATAGTGTCTTACCGACAAAATTGAAAAATTTATCCTCACTTTTCAAATCTCTACAAGTTTGGTGTAGATGATGGCGGCAACGGTGTCGGTAGTGGTGGTGGGGTGACAGTGATAATGGTGGGGTAATGGTGGT
>JAHQCQ010002126.1:0-18803 GCA_023539305.1 Ilex asprella | reverse complement strand
TGTTAATTAAATGAATTTGAATATAAATTGGAATAATTGAATCTTAATTTGATGAATTGAATATTAATTAGATAAGATTGAATGTTAAGTTAATGAACTAAATGTTTATTAGTTGAATTTTAATGTTAATTTGATGAATTAATTGTCCATTAGATAAAATTGAATGTTGATTTGAAGATTTCAATGTTAATTTGGTGTAAATTCGATGAATATAATATTAATTGGATTAAATTACATGATTTGAATGTTTTAAGGACTATTTAAACACAAAATTGAATATTTTAGGGATAAAATTGATAAATTAATATTTTAGGAACCATAAATATATATAACTTTAAGGATAAAAGTGTAATTAAATTTTTTTTATATTAGGACCGGTCCTAGGAAGCGACGATCGGACGTAGCACAGAAATGAAGACTTACATTTTCATCCCTAAAATTCTACATATTTATTAATTTGATCCTTAAAATATTAATTTTTTAATTTAACCCTTAAAATATTTAATTTTGTGTTCAAATAGTCTCAGATAAACGTTTAACATGCAAAATCATCCAATAAAATAGTTCAATTAATATTCAACTTATTAAATTTACACTAAATTAACATTCAACTCTTCAAATCAAATTCATATTCAATTTCATCTAATAAATATTTAATTCATCAAATTAACATTTAAATTCAACAAATTACCATTCAATTCATCTAATTTATATTCAAATCCATTCAATTAACACCCAGTTAATCTAACTAACATTTATTTATCAAATTAATACCAAATTAATATTTATGTATAATTTTATGAATTAAATGTTTATTAGTTGAATTTTAATGTTAATTTAATAAATTAAATGTTTATTAGGTAAAATTAAATATTGATTTGAAGAATTGAATGTTAATTTGGTGTAAATTTGATGAATTGAAATCGGCGAAATTGAATTTTATCCTATTGGAGGGTTCAGGAGGGTTCAACTCTATTGGATGAGATACAACTCTTAGTTTGAGTAATATACCGGTGAAACCAATTTTAAAGAACATTAAAAGAGCCACGTGTAACACACATATGCCAACTTGCTTTTCGGTATGGTACTGAAAAGCAAGTTGGCAGTATAGTAGTGTTACCCTACATACACATGAGATCAGAGATCAGCGACCAGCTATGAACTGTTTACAGTATTGACAAAAAATCGTTGTATACCAGAGCCTAGAAAGTAGGTAGAAACAACTTTTTGGTCTAATTTATTTGCATATAACTACCAATTTGACTAAACTAAATGGGTATTCCAATGTTATCATTGAATTTGGTGCAATTAGTATGAAGGGTTCTTGAAACCCTTCTTTTTTAGGATCGATTGGTTAAAATTTGCTTTGAAGCTCAATAGTCATTCAGAATAGATCAGGCCACAGTGCAAACCCTTTGGGCAAAAATCGATTTTGGGCAAAAATCGAGAATGGAGAATGTGTTCACTGCTCAGTTGGTGGTGGAGGTTGTGGTCAGTCTCTTTGTTGAAGTCGCTGATGGAGGCTGTGCACGCTGGTGGAGGCTTTGCTCGCTGGTGGTGGCTGTGCTCGCTGGTGGAGGATGTGCTCGCTGGTGGAGCTGTGGATTAAGCTTAGATTTCACAAGACTCTGATGGTCTTCCTCGTCGGAGACAAATGTTGTTGAATGGTTGGAGCTCGTTGGAGGCTTGTCTGACTGAGAGTGGTTGAGGAGGAGGAGAGCTAAGAATCGTTGGAGGAGGAGGAGGAGAGCTGGGTAGTTGAAATGTTTGAAAATTAGCCTGTGACCTGTGAAATTTAGGCGGTCTGACTTAATGTTCAAATTCGTTCAAATTAAATGACATTTTTTAAAACGTCATTTAAAATGATGTTTTTAGGGGAAAAAAAATCATGTTCAAATCGTCATTCCAAATGACGTTTTTAGGGCAAAAAGCATCATTTTAAATTACGTTTTTAAAAAAAGACTGAATCAGAGAATTAAGTTTAAAAATGACTTGGTTATGAAATTAAGTTATCAGAAGGCTGGGTTTGGCGAAAACCTCTAGAAAGTTATGGCTTTTCTCCCCCTCTTTATGCTAAATTCTAGAAACTGTAACAGACCTTTTTTTTTAAAACAAGGTTTGTTTTCATTGAGCATGCCTTCTCCATGCCCAAAAAATTGCTGCCTTTTAAACTTTTTTTTTTTGGACTAATTGCACTAGAGGTCCCTAAATTATGAAGTTTATCTCATTTTAATCTCTAATATTTCAATTGCATAATTTTAATCTTTGGCGTATTGAATATATTTCTATCTAGTCCTTTAATCAAATATCGTCCAAATTACTAACGATTTTTTTATTATAAACTTGTTATGTAATACTTAAATATTGGCACAAAAATAATTTGGATAACTGTTGACTAAATTTTACCCAAATTTTGGTCAAAAAACTACCCAAATTGTATAGTTTTGATCATAAGCAATCTAAATTTTAGTCAAAAGCTACTTATATTACAAATTTTTTGGTCAAAAGCTATCTAAGTTTGGTCAAGAGCTACCAAAATTATCGTTTGTCATATATTAGGTACTACGTGACAAGTTTATCATTAAAGATTATTAGTAATTTGGATGTTGTCTATTTGATGGACCACATAGAAACATGTGCAATATCTCTGGAACCAAAATGATGTAATTAAAATGTTTGAGACCAAAATGAGACAAACTCTATACTTTTGAAACCTCCTGTATAATTAAATTTTTTTTTAATAATCAAGTAGCGAGGAAAATAGGCCAAGATGAGGTGGATCATGTGATTGAAAATGATTCAAAAATTAAAATATTTGGGCGGGATAATTTTTTTGGAGATTAATTTTGGTGTGTTAGATAACTATTTTTAAAAATGATCTAAGCGGTCTTTTATACTGGAATGATGTAGTCCATCAGATATGTTTTTGTTTTATTTTGAAATAATATAAACCGCTCTTTGTCGTTAGATTCAAACTTTGCTTTATTCTATTATATAAATGTAAAATTTCTAAAGCTAGAGACACATCACAGTGGTAATAATATTTTTCGTCAAGTTCTAGAAGTCATGGTATAAGATCGCCAAGTTTATATATAAAACTAATTACACCAACAGACTTCATTCTATCTATCATTTCATCCCCTTCTCCAACCCTCGCCGCCTGATACAAACTCCAAATAAGCAAAGAGAAACGTCGTCTCATTCGGATAACATCTCCACTTTATTTGTTAGGTGGGGACTTTTACATTTAAGCTATGCCTGTTCTGGTGGAAATTAGATCACTGTGCATGAAGGAATTTAATGACCAACAATAAAATAAAACATCAGAAAAATGTATCCCACTATTTTATAAAATTAAAATTTGCTACTAGAAGTCTGCATGTAATGTGTGATTGAACAATATACACAAGCAGAAACTATAAATTAATCAAACATTAAAAGAAAGCTATGACTAAAACAATGTTGCTCAATTCCAATTCTCAGATTGGTTGAATGTCATCTCTAAAATTTGGCACAATCCAAATTGGGGGCACCGAGTTCTCTGGATCCGCTATGTAATGTGACCCAAAGCTCTTATCCATCAGGTTGAAGACACCAGTGTCATCATCATTACCATGAGGAACATAGTGACAAGTAATGGGAAAATCATGATCAGTATAATATAAGCAATTTGGTGAGCATTCAGAAAAATTTGATACCGAAAAAGCGAGAGAATAATTATCCCCCAAGAATAAGACTTGATCACCTATGTTGTTGATTTCCACCCATGATTTTTTTCTCGTCTTGGTTAGATGTACCATCTTAAAGATCTTAAAGTCTAAAGTCTTCAAATGGTCGTTGTGCTCATTTTTTTTCATTAACCTTTGAATCATTAATAGATCTCCATCACATGATGTTACCAGATAAGTTATATCGGCATACATAGTCTTCCTTGGTTTAATAATAACTTTACCATTCCCTCGGGTAACATCAATACATACAAGACCGCCATAGTTGTTGACTGCATGAAGTTGACCTTTATAATAAATGATGTCAGAGAATACATAATCTTTTTTCAAGTTGAAGAATCTCCAAGTTGCATCACCTGATTTAAAAGATGCCAATCTTCTGAAGTCTTCATATAGGACCATAACTTCATAACTAGTTGCATCTTGAGAAGGATCAGAAGATAATATACCTTTATAAAGGAAATATTCAAAGTCATCCTGCTGAACCCATAATTCGTAAATATTTTCAGGATCTTTGAATTCTGGGAGATGGATGGTTCTCCCGTCGAAAGGGTTTAGGAGAGAGATGATCATGGATTTTTCTATGGTAAATAACCACCCATGCGAAGAACCAAAACATCGCCTATTATAAGGCATTGGCAATTGGAGATCATGGATGACTCCATCTGTGACACTATAAAAACTTTGTTTTTCTTTGTTGTGGAGTGTAGGAGGGATCATCAGCATAGGCAATCGACTGTGACATGCTTTAAGGATACAAAACTTTTGTTTCTGAACATGGTGGTAATTATTCTCCTCTAGTGCAACTGAGCGCCATGATGTACAAACCGAGCAAAAATGAATATAGTCAGAAAACTGGATCACACAATCTAAAATTGAGTCAAGGATGTGTTTGGGAAGCCCTGCCCAACCTAAATATGAAAAGTTCATTTTCGCTTTGATTTTTTGAAGGATGCCTGTCATAATAACGGAATATTAGAGTAACAAATATGCAATAGCTGAGTCAATCACGTTTTAAACTGTAGTTCATCAGACATTAAAGCTACTTTATCTAACCGCCCAAGGCTGATCACACCAACACTAAATATCAGAGTTTGAGAGAGAGGGGGAGAGAGAGATTTTATTGCAAAGTAATCATACATCAGGCTAAGAGTAAGTGGAGCAAGCCAAACTTCATGATACTTAGACTGAATTTTTATTTATTTACTTATTTTCGAGACACAAATTAAAAAGTGACGTAATATATTGGAAATTAAGTGTATATATGTGATGTCCTTAAACATAAGAGAAAATTGTTAAAACAAAGAGTAAGTATCACTAACCTAGGAATCTTACTGATCAACAACAAAATAATATTTCACATTATTTTATGTCAGTAATTCAAATCAATATAATACATATATAATGCTTGAGTTGCTTAAGCTCTTCACTTAAAAAAAACACAACGATCCAAATCGTTTAGATCTGATAGTTTATATTACGATTTAACTTTTTGACATTTTAATCACGTTAATTCATTTAAATTTAAATCTTTTAATTACGGTAACTCACTTAAAGTTTAACTTTTTTAACCACAATAACTCACTTAAATTTTAATTTTTTTAACCATAGTAATTCAACCCATACATTAAAAAAAACCGTACTTTGTATGGGACATGACTAATAAATATATATATTATATAGAACCCAATGATAGATATTGAACAATTAAACTACCAAGTGAAATAATAGTGACCGATAACACCCAAAAGTGTATTTGCTATACTTGATGTATGTAGGTGTTCACAGATACATACATGTCCATGGGGACGAAACTCACGCACAAAATAGATAGATGGTTTCAAAAGTTCGTTTATTTGTCATTAAACATTCTGTCACGATTGACCAAAAAAATACAAAAGACAATTAAACATAAGCAACCAGCCATGATCAAGCACCGATACATGTACATGTACAGTAGTCGATAAGAATATAAAAACACAAGCTTCTTTATGGAAAATCAAGGAGGGACCACGTGTAATTGATCATATGATCAATCAAAACTCTAATTTCAAGGTTTAGAACAATTATGATTTTCACATATTCATAATGCAGAATTAAAAATATCATGTTCAACATACCTGCAGTTATTGATTGGTGTAGCCCAAAAATCAGTTTTTCTCTTCTAACACTCAAACATTCGATACGCAATTCAACGAGACATGTGTATATTTATAGGTAGAGAGAGGATCAATTTTCTTGTTCGACATTAATTCTACTTCCCATCAAACTAGGATTCTAGGAAACTATTTCTCTTAATTAACCAATCATAAATCATTAGTTATACTAGTCAGATTAGAATTGATAATATTATCATTATTTAACCCAAACTAATTATCCAATAATAATAAGTTAAATCGTGTGTGTTAAATTCACACACGATTTATGGGGAACAGTCAGCACCACCCACAGACCACAAGGACTTGCCACATGTATGTATACTCCCGCTCCAAATTGGGTTTAATCCACAATCCAAATTCCAAAGGGTAAAAGAAAAACAGAAAATAAATCAGTCACTACCCATTAACTACCGACTTTTCCGCACAACTTTGGTAAAGCACAAAGTCTCAAAAGTCATGCTTATATCTGAACTGTTACACTTCAATCATTCTCGTGCAGTATGTCACAGAGCAACACCAATATAATGCAAAATAAAAGTAATAGATATATAAGAAAAAAACTGAAAAAAACTATGACTAAAAACACTAAAAACAAGAAGCAAGCATAAATCAAAATCGAAGACAAGCTAGTGGCCAGGTTCAGATAGGTTGATTGACATCTCTAAAATTTGGCACAATCCAAATTGGGGGACACCAAGTGCTTTTGGGAGGAGGGGATTGGGTACATAGTGCGATGTGAAACTCTTATATGTTAAGTTGAAGACATATGTGTCATCATCAGGACCATAAGAAATATATTTAGTGCTTTCAAAATTATGATCGGTATAGTATATGCAATTTGGTGAGCATTCAGACAAATGTGATACCAAAATAGTTAGAGAATAATTATCTCCCAAGAATAAGGCTCGATGGCCCAAGCTCTTGATTTCAACCCATGATGGTTGTGTCATCCTGATTGATTGTACCAACTTAAAAACCTTAAGTCCGAAGGCTAATTGCAATGTCTCTCGTCTTACCCGTTAACTTTCAAAAACTTTCGAATCATCAATAGATCTCCCTCTCGTGATTGTACCAAATAAGTTATTTGTTGAAACAAACTCTCGTTTTGTTTAGCAATAACTTCACCAGTTCCATTGATTAAATCACCACCTATAATAAGATCACCCCACTCATTGACACCGTGGAGTCGACCTTCATAATAAATAACATATGAAAATGTTGGGATTTAATTCGCTATAAATCCACATAAAAACACACACAATTGAAGAACAAATCAAGAACATAAAACAATGATAAACAAGAAAGAGAAAGACACGCAGATTTTTACGTGGTTCGGCAATTTGCCTACATCCATGAAGCTGCAGGGATTTCACTATTGAGAGGGAAAATTATAGAGGCGACTATACAATATACCTTGAAACCCTAATCACCAAAATAATGGGTGTTATATGTCCTGCGCACCAGGCCACAAAACAGGCCCAAATACACACAATTGGCCCAAGCCTTCACTCCATGGACTAAACCTCAGAAAATTTTCCATTAAAAAACTACGCAACATTATTTCGGGTTGCATCACCATCCGGATTAACACAAAACTAGACTCCACAAAAAATCGAATAGAAAAGACGTAATCTTGTTTCAAATCCATGAATGTCCAAGCATCATCTCCTGATTTGTACGATGTCAACCTTCTCATGTTACTATTCATAATTATTTTTATCCTAACAAGGATCAAAGGCTGGCCCAACCGTATTAAAAAAAAATATAGGTTTTAAGCCCCAATGTTTAAAAGGATAATTTTAGATATATAACTAGTCTACATAAAAAATTTAAATTCATGAAAATTTTAGACCTTACAAAAAGGCCTCAAAAAATTTAAGCCCATTCAAAAAATTATAATTGTAATAATTTGAGCTTACAATTCAATTCATAACATTAAAAATTCAAATTTTAAAAATTTTAAAAAAAACTCAAAAGTTAACTCATGTTTACTCACATCTATTCTTTCTCTCTCTTAAAAAACAAAAACAAAGTATCACATTCTGCTCTCTCACTTAAAAAAAATTAAAAAAATATATTTTTTAAAATAATACTAAATATTAAAAAAGCCTCATTTGTATTACAGCTTTAGGCCTAAAATTACCTTTAGCCACCCTTGCAAGGATCAAAAGATAATATGCCTTTATAAACAAAATATTCATTGTCATTAGTATCAACCTGGTAATTGTTTGAAGGTCTTTGAATTCTGGGAGGCAGATGATTCTCCCACCGAATTGGTTTGAGAGAGCTATGACAACAGATTTTTTCATAGTGAATAACGACTTATGAGAAGAACCAAAACACCGTCTATTGTAAGGCTTTGGCAAGTGAAGATCATGGATTACTCCATCAACGACACTATAAGAACTTTATTTTTGTTTGTTGTTATCGGTTGGAGGGATTATCAATATAGACAATTGACTGCAGCATGCTTTAATGAAACACAATCTTTGAATCTGAAGATGGTGGTAATGAGTTTCCTCCAGTGCAACCGAATGTCATGGCTTGCATACCGAGCAAAATAAAAAATAGTCCAAAATTGAGGCAAGAATGTCTTTTCAAAGTCCTGCCTAACCTGACAGTGAAAAATCCATTCTACAAGAAACAGAAGATCTTAGAATCGCTTGCAATATGTGTTGGGTGCCTTTCTTATGTCTTCTCATTGGAACTCAACTCAAATTAAAGATATATGTATATGTGTATTGAAATTATGCATTAGAAGAGTTAAGCACAAGCCAAGAATTGAAGACAATTTGTCTTCCAAATTGCCTGACCAATTTTACACTTTGAGTGGAAAAAATCTCTAGGAAAATATTGAAAGAGACAACTTCTTTTGTGAGAGAAAAGTGAAAGACAACAGTTCACATCTTGCTCTTATTCAAGACTCATTTTTACTCCAATCGAGCTGAAAATTCAGGGAAATATTTGTCACTTCCACAATTGGTTTCTACAGTTTCGGGTCGTCAATCGAACTCTTCTACAGGTGGTTTTCAATAACACGAGTTCAGTCACTTCAGTGAAATATTTCTAGTTGTTTTGTGTTGAAATTCACTTAAGGGTGAAGTTTTTACGTTTGGGAGTCAAAGATGTATTTTTCTCTTGACGTTTGACATCTCTAGTAATGACCAGAAGACTTGCAATCCCACTTTCATTAATAGTGGAGAGATTAGACCAAGTTTGGTCCCATGTTTTTTTCCCTTCGCCTTGAAGGGTTTCCACGTTAAAAATTTGGAAAAATTTCATTAACACCTCCTCTAGTTAGGCATAAATTCAAAGACACCCCTTTTTTCCGAATCTTCACTGTACTCCCTTTTAGTTTATATGTCCTCTTCACCTAGACCCCCTACCGTAACTGACCGTTACTGACCATCAGAAAAATACTGATGTCATACCAATTTTTTTATGAAATACCAATTTCACCCTTCTTATTCTATATGAAACCCTTGTCCTCTCTCTCTCTCTCTCTCTCTCTCTCTCTCTCATGTCTCAATAACTCAATCACCTAATTGCAAAAACGTGGCAATGAACCCAAGCCACTGGTCTTAGCATGAACCGGTGAAAAATAATATAAAAAATTCACACAAAAAATAAAAAATTTAGTACTATGAGTCGGTGACACCATAAAAATAAATAAAAATAAAAAAACCGGTGATATCGTACACTTAAACATAATATAAGGAAAAAATTCAAAAAATCGATAACACTGTATGCTTACACATAATACAAGGAAAAAATTCAAAATAATTTTTTTTCAAAAAACACCGGTAACATTGTACGCTTAAACATAATACAAGAAAAAAATTTAAAATAATTTTTTAAAATCTTTTTAAAAAAAAAAACCGGTAATGTCGTACACTTAAATATAATACAAGAAAAAAATTTAAAATATATATTTTTTTAAAAAAAACGATAATACTATACGCTTAAACATAAAACAAAGAAAAAATTTTAAATAATTTTTTAAGAATTTTTTTTTTAAAAAAAAACCAGTGACATAGTACGCTTAAACATAATACAAGAAAAAAATTCAAAATAATTTTTTTAAAAAAAATGGTGACATCGTACGCTTAAACATAATACAAAGAAAAAATTTAAAATGATTTTTTTTAAAAATAATTAAAAAAAAAACCAGTGACAACGTACGTTTAAACATAATATAAGAAAAAATTCATAATATTTTTTTTAAAAAAAACAATGACACTGTACGTTTGAACATAATACAAGGAAAAAACTCAAAATAATTTTAAAAAAAATAAAAAAAAAATGATGACACCATACGCTTAAACATAATACAAGGAAAAAATTCAAAATGGATTTTTTAAAAAAGATTAAAAAAAAATGATGACACCGTACATTTAAACACAATATAAGAAAAACAAATTAAAAAAAACTGGTGACACTGTACACTTAAACATAATATAAAGAAAAAATTCAAAATAATTTTTTTAAAAAAAAAATAAAAAAAGGTGTCGACGTACGTTTAAACATAATATAAAGAAAAATTCAAAATATTTTAAAAAAAAAAATTAAAAAAAATTATGGTTATTGTACCACCCGGTGAATGGCTACTGTACCACCTGGTGAATATGTAAATCTTTATAAAATTCATGGGTAAAATGGTAAAATTGTTGTTTCCGTCACGTCCGCCAGCCGGCCAATACTGACAGGGGAGGTCAGTGAAATTTCAGAAAAGGTAGAGGGTGTCCTTGAAGATAGACCTATTTAGAGGGGTGTAGATGAAATTTTTCCTAAAAATTTTTGTGCTTCTTGTTGTTGGTTTGGTTTGCTTATTGTGTTTGTTTATCATTTTGGTTATTCTCTATTGATTTACACATAGAGGGAAAGTCACTAGTTTTCCAACAATATGTGGGCTGCGCTACATGATTTTGATTAGGGTTATTAAGTTTATTTTGTAGTAAAGGTCAAAGAAAGTTGCACTAATTAAGAAATCAAATCATGGGTCATACACTGCCACCCCTCCTCTCTCTCTCTTTCACACACACACACAAAAACTGAATATATTATACCGATCATTATTTTGAAATTATCGGTCATTATGTTCCTCATGACCTCGATGATGACATGGGTGTTTTCAACCTAACAAATTGGAGCTTCGGGTCGCATTACACTGCGGACCAAGAGCACTTGGTACCCCCAATTTGGATTGTGCCAAATTTGAGAGATGGTATTCAACCAATCTGTGATTCTGAATAGAGCAACCTTCTGTGATTTTGAATAGAGCAACCTTGTTCATAGCTTTCTTTTGATGTTTGATTAATAGTTCCTGTTAGTGTATGGTTCAATCACGCATTATATGTAGATTTCCAGTTGCAACTATTACTGTTATGAAGAGGGGCATGTAATTTCTTTTGTTCTATGTTAGTTTTGCTCAATAACACAGTGCACGAATAATAAACTGTGTGTCAGCTTGCTAGTTAGAGAAAATATAGCCCTGATGTCTTAACTCTCTCGTGCGGAGTATGCTCTGCTTGTTGAGTAAGTATTAAATACAAACCAACTAATAATAAAACTCCAAATTAGTAAGGTGAACTTCACTTGAGCTTATGTTGCAGAAGGGGTGGGAAATTATTTGTTTACATGACAGGTTAGTTATTAATTTTTGCATCACCTTGTCATATGGTATAAAGAATATTTTGTCCTGTTTGGGTATGCTTTCTTAACCATCAATCGGGGCTTTTTTGTTAGGATCAATTTATGCAACACAAAGTTTGATTCGATTGCACACTGGACAATTTGTAGACTCTGCAGGTTGTATTCTCCATGGTTGGGAAATAACTTTCTGGAATGTAAAGCACCCATCACATGGTAATCCTGGTTTGAAGATATTCCATTAAGGTATTTGTGATTCGTATGCAATTTGGACCGACCTTTGACATTTTTGGATACTAGTTTAGCTATTTCTACCCCAGTAGGAGAGGTAGTGATAGTGGAGAAGGTATTCAAGAGTTGTGTGTTACATGTGGGTGACAGAGATTTATATGTTGATCGTGTACCTCTTGGTATTCAAGATTTTGATATTATTTTGGGGATGGATTGGTTATCAGCATATCATGCTACTATAGACTGTTTCAGGAAAGAGGTGATATTTAGGCTACCAAATGAAACAGAGTTCAGATTTTTTGGTGATCGGAAAGTGACCCCTACATGTTTAATTTCGGCTATGAAAGCTAAGAACTTATTGAGGCATGGTTGCCAAGGATATCTTGCTTATATAGTGGACACCAAATTTGAAAAGGTACAACTTAAGGATATTTTAGTGGTTCAGGAGTTTCCAGATGTATTTCCAGAAGAATTACCAGGACTACCACCAGAGAGAGAAGTGGAGTTTACCATTGAACTAGTCCCAGGTACTTCACCAATATCCATTACTCCATATCGCATGGCTCCTGCTGAGTTAAAAGAATTGAAGATACAATTACAAGATTTACTAGAACGGGAATTTATCCGACCTAGTGTTTCACCATGGGGTGCTCCTGTCTTATTTGTGAAGAAAAAGGATGGGACTTTAAGATTATGTATTGATTATCGCCAACTTAATAAGGTAACAATACGTAACAAATATCCTTTACCTCGTATTGATGATTTATTTGAGCAGTTGCAAGGTGTGAGAGTATTTAGCAAGATTGATCTCAGGGCAGGTTATCATCAACTAAAGGTAAGGAGTAGTGATGTTCCAAAGACAGCTTTTCGGACTAGATATGGTTATTTTGAATTTCTAGTAATGCCATTTGGTTTGACAAATGTGTCAGCTGCCTTTATGGATTTAATGAATAGGGTATTTCAACCTTACTTGGATTCATTCGTTATTGTGTTCATTGATGATATCCTGGTGTATTCTCGTAGTAAGGAAGAACATGAACAACATTTGAGAATTGTGTTACAGATTCTACGAGAAAAACAATTATATGCTAAATTAAGTAAATGTGAGCTTTGGTTGGATCGGGTTGTCTTTTTGGGACATGTAGTTTTAGGTGATGGTATCTTTGTGGATCCCAAGAAAGTAGAGGCAGTAGTAAAGTGGGAGAGACCAACTACGGTAACAGAGATTCGTAGTTTCTTAGGTCTTGCTGGGTATTATCGTAGATTTGTACAAGGATTTTCAGTATTAGTAGCCCCTTTGACACGATTGACTCGGAAAGATGTAAAATTTGATTGGAACGATGCATGTGAACACAGTTTTCAGGAGTTAAAGCATAAATTAACTTCAGCTCCAGTTTTGACTATACCATTGGGTAGTGGTGGATTTGTGATATATAGTGATGCCTCTCATCAAGGTTTGGATTGTGTGTTAATGCAACATGGTAGGGTGATTGCATATGCCTCTCGGCAATTAAAGAACCATGAAAAGAATTATCCTACTCACGATTTAGAGTTGGCTGCTATTATTTTTGCTTTAAAACTTTGGAGACATTATTTATATGGCGAGACATGTGAAATTTTTACAGATCACCAAAGCTTAAAATACTTATTCACTCAAAAGGAGTTGAATTTGAGGCAAAGGAGGTGGATGGAATTAATTAAGGATTATGATTGCTCAATACACTACCATCCAGGGAAAGCTAATGTGGTGGTTGGTGCACTAAGTAGGAAATCATCGGTGAGATTTTTGTGCATTCAGTGTAACCGTATGAGTAATATTACTGAATTGAGAAGGATGGGAGTGGATATGGTATTAACTGATACATACGTTCTATTAGCACAATTTAAAGTTAGACCTGTGCTGGTGGATCGTATCAAAGAGTTACAACATCAAGATCCAACATTGGAAAAGATTAGAAAAGAAGTGCAGAATGAAAGAAAAACAGATTTTGTAGTTCGTGGTGACGATATGTTATGCTTTGGTACTCGACTTTGTGTGCCAAATGATACTACCTTGAAGAAGGGCATTCTAGATGAAGCTCATAATTCTTTATACGCTATGCACCCTGGGAGTACAAAATTATATCGAGATTTGAGAGAGTATTATTGGTGGAGTGGAATGAAAAGAGAAATTGCTGAATTTGTTTCTAGATGTTTAGTCTGTCAGCGGGTAAAGACTGAGCATCAACATCCTGCAGGTTTGTTACAACCTCTTCCTATTCCAGAATGAAAATGGGAACATATTACCATGGATTTTGTATTGGGACTTCCACAAACTCAAAGCGAGCATGATTCCATTTGAGTTATTGTGGACAAATTGACAAAGTCAGCTCACTTTTTAGCCGTCAAGTCTTCTTATTTGCTTGAAAAGTATGCTCAAATTTATGTGGATAAAATTTTGTGTTTGCATAGTGCTCCTATATCTATTGTGTCAGATAGAGATCCAAAATTTACATCTAGATTTTGGTCTAGTTTACAACATGCTATGGGTACTACCTTGAAGTTCAGCACAGCCTATCATCCTCAGACAGACGGGCAGTCTGAAAGTACAATTCAAACCCTAGAGGATATGTTGCATGCATGTGTGTTGGAATTAAAAGGTAGTTGGGATACTCACTTGCCTTTAATTGAGTTTGCTTATAACAACAGTTATCACAGTAGCATTGATATGGCACCATATGAAGCACTCTATGACAGAAAATGTAGGACTCCAGTTTGTTGGAGTGAAGTGGGAGAAAGACAATTGTTGGGCCCCGAGCTAGTGCAAATAACTACAGATAAAGCCAAAGTAGTTCAAGATCGACTGAAAGTTGCTCAAAGCAGACAAAAAAGTTATGTTGATAAACGCAGAAAACATTTAGAGTTTGAAGAGGGTGATCAAGTATTTCTGAGGATATCACCTTGGAAAGGTGTACTGAGATTTGGAAAGAAATGAAAGCTTAGTCCGAGATATATTGGGCCCTATGAGATCCTAGGGAGGGTTGGGGCTACAACTTACCGATTAGAATTACCTTCGGAGTTGTCTCGTTTGCATAACGTATTTCATGTTTCTATGCTCCGCAAGTATATACCCGACCCATCTCATTCATTGGTTGAGCAGCCTTTAGAGTTAAAAGAAGATTTGACTTACATTGAAGAATCAGTACAGATTTTGGCTCATCGAGAGAAGATATTACGTAATAAGGTCATTCCGTTAGTAAAAGTATTGTGGCGAAGTCATTCAGTTGAGGAGGCTACCTAAAAAACTGAGGAGAATATGCAAACTCAATATCCTCATCTATTTTCATCAAGTAAGAGAATTTCGGGGACGAAATTTTAATTAGAACGGGAGAATTGTAAAACCCAAGCATGCATGTGTACAAAAAAAATTATAAGAAAATATTTTTTTATAGTGCATATTCGAAAATGATTAATTAAAAAAAAAATTGAAGTTGAAGTATTTACAGAAATGCCATTGCATGGCATTTCTTCCAAGCAACTGTCTGGCAACAGGAGGAGGCTCCATGTCTCTCTCCAACACTCTGGAAGATTTGAGGAGGTGCTGAAGACTTCTTCTATGGTCTGGAATGGATATAATTTGTTTGTAGAGAGATAAACAGGGGAGAGAAGGTAGTGAGAGAAAACCTTCGTTCGAATTTTTGGGTTTACTTTGGAGGCTTATTCGAACATTCAAAGGTATGCCTCTAGCCTAATTTGGATGCTAGGAATTCATTAATGTTGCTAATTTTTGATTTGGGTGAGTGGTTATACTCGAATTTGAGTTTTAAAGTTTCAAATTTTAGGTTTTCATGAAATGGGTATCGCAGAAAACGAGTCTTTCTTCTTCAATTGAGTCTTGGATTGTGTTTTTAGGTTGTTGTAGAGTTGTATGGGAGTATTTTTACGGGTTGCTGTAGTGTGTGGTGATGGGATGAAGAAACCCTCATGGGTTTGAATTTTTAAAAAATATGATTTTTGATAAACTTGATTAAGCTTTGAAATGGGGCTTGGGTCTAGCTAATTTGGGGGCAAGGAATCCATTTCCGGCCTTGGAATTGGATTTAGAGGTTGTTTTGGGGCTGAAACGGGCAGTTGCAAGTCTGCCTTTGTGTTTGAAAAATGATTTTTTTGCCAACTTTGACCAATGATTTGATGATGTTAGAGTTAAATTAAAAGGTTGATTCTAGGGGGGATTGAAACTAGGTTGTTAAATAGTATGTGGGCGTTGAAATCAAAGGAAATAATGAACCATAGTGGGAGAACTTTGGGCTCAAAGTGGGGTGGTTGAGCAAAAATTTCTGCACTTAGGGTGAAAGTCAAAATGAACCAAGGAAGAAGATGAAGGAGGGGGAGGTACACCAGTGCACCCCGTCGACGCGTGACGGCGCGTCTGACATCCGATTAATCTCTGGTTGGTCTCAAAAGTTCCATAACGTCCGTGCGGAGGTCCCGGCAAAATTTCAAGTCGATCCGACGGCCGGATCAAAATGAGAATTAAAATGACTGTTTTGGCCTCCGGGGCTAATTTGACCCAGTTTTTGGGTGATTTTGAAAAAATAAATTTTATATTCATTCTTAGGTATGTTAATATAGTATGTGTATGAAATTTCATTGAAAAATAATTTCGTCTTATTTTTGGCTATTCCGGATCGAAAAGCAGTGCAAGATAGGATTTCTCAATTCCGGATCAGTCGAAATTTTTCAAATTCATTTTAAAATCATGTATTACATTATTTATGAATTATTAATATATTTTTAAACTTATGATTGATGATTTTGAATTTGGACTGGAAATCAGGGATCCAGATTAAGGTTTTGAGTGCGGTAACGCACAGTGGTCCGAAACGATGTATTCATTTGCATTAGTTAAGCTATTGTTGATTTGATACTCATGTGCATTAATTTATGTGTTAACTGTTAGGGTTGGAGGCTACTACATCGGTTACACCTAGGGATCAAGCATAAAGTTAAGTCGGTGTGTTGGTTGGCGGTGACAGGTGAAGTGTACTGCTTCATAATACTTGGAAATAAAAGTATATGATATATCGAGTTATTCTCTTATATGTAAGAAATCAATGTTGCCGAATTGTTTGAGTTGCCTAAACTATGGATCAAATATATTTTGTTGAAAAGTATGATTTATTGAAAAGCTTGTGGGTTGTTGAAAATGTTATGATTTTAGTAGTATCCACTGTGCTAGAGTTGTTGATAGCTCGGCATGGCTTACATGTTGTTGAATTGAACACTGCGCAGTTGTCGTGAGATAGCTCGACATTGCTTAAATGTTGTAGATAGCTCGACATTGCTTAAATGTTGTTGATAGCCTGACATTACTTAAATGTTGTTGTTGACTTATAGCACATGTGGACTATTTATTATGTTGTTATATTGGCAGAGATTATGAGATTTCAAAGTGAAATAAAAACACGTTGAGTTTGACGTTCTCTTCAGATTGTGAACATATTTTGGTGAAATGATATTGATCCATATTTTTAATTTTTCCATTTATTATGATACGCAGTACACTCAAGAAAATTATTGGTTTTCGGATGCCGAAGTCTAGAGTGAGGTCCACTACTGCACTAGCATGATAGAGAGGGGGGAAACTAAGGAATATAATTATGTACATACTGTACATGAGTGTTGTTTTCCCTGTTGTTTGTTGTAAAGGGATGAAATCTCTAATCAATTATTTTGGCAAAAACGACACCGTTGTGTACTCGGTATATAGTTTTCTGTTTTGATTGTGGCACTAGGTGGCATTATTGATTTTTAAATACATTACTGCATTACCAATGCAAGTATTACCACGTGTTGAGTTACGCTTCCAACTCTGGGAAAGCGGCGTTACAAATTAATTACTTTCCAAACCACTAGAACAAAATTAATTCATGCCAATTTTATTTCAAATTTTGGTGAGTGGAATGAGGATTTGATCTAATCAAATTCCTTATTTAAAGTAATTGAATTCTCAATTCAAATTAAATCCCTCAACTAAGTTATTATATCTAGTCAATTCGCTTAGTTAAACATAATTTTTTTCTCAATGACGTGAAACTCTAAGCCTCTATTTGGTACGAAAGAAAATGGGTGGATGAAAAATGAGTGGATGAAAAAGAGGAAAAAAAGTGATTTTTTCCTTTGTTTGGTTGAAAAGGAAAAATGGAAAATGGAAAGGAAAGAAAAGGGATCTGCCCACCAAATCTAATCCATCCGATGTCGGGCAGAAAATTGAAGAAAAAAAAGTTAACCGATCATTACAATTGATAAATTTATTATTTTGTCCTTCCAATAGAGTAGCTGCTTGTTGACCATTGTTTGAAAAAGAAAATTCATGTAGGGCCAAGATACTTTGTTATTTCCAACGGATAAGTAAACCTTCGTGGGATCCACATGCCATTTTCTTTTTACTAACTTAAGAGTAGTCATGGAATTGAACATATAATATTACTTTATGATTTTCTTTTTCTTTATAAAATTCATCTATCCCACTTTTTTATCATTCTTACCAAACAAGAAGGAGAAGAAATATCTTTCTTTTCCTTTGAGAGTGAAAAATTCATTCCTTCTATTTTTTATCCCAAACTCAATCAACCACTTAAGGGGGTGTTTGTGTTGGGTGAATAAAGTGGTATAGCACATGTTGGATTGGGTAAAAATATTCGGAGGCCCACAAAACCTAGCTTTGGATCTCATTTTAATGAAGGGAAAATTGGAATGAAGTACACCAAATTAGACTTAATTGTAAAAAAGTACACAGAAAAAATTATTGGGTAATTAAATCCTTAATTTTGATACTTATTTGTATCTAAGTACACTATTTGAATTTTTTAAAATTTTTTGTGACATTTTTGCCCTCCATTAATTCATGTGTATTTAATTCACCATTTTTCTTTGGAAAGTGGTGCATTAAACATCTCCTAATTTTATGGGAGAACTTTAATACATATATATATATAAACATATAAAAATGATATATACATATATATACATTTTTTATATATACATAAATACATAT
>JAHQCQ010002125.1:0-18829 GCA_023539305.1 Ilex asprella | reverse complement strand
CTCCCTAATGTTCGATCGCAAAGGGTAGTTCACGCAATCAATATCTATGTGATTGGGTGTTGATTCCCTCCAAATTTTATTTTTACAATGATTAAAAACCCCTTATATCACTACCAAAATGCCCTTTATAGTTTCTCTCTCCATGAAACGATACTCCTGGAAAAAACCCAGAAAGAACTCGGCAGCAAATAACCAAACTTACCTAGAAAAAAGATGAGAATGTTGGTAGGGTCTTCCTTTGCAACCAACCCTGGAAAGCCAAGGTGTGGTCGTAGGAGTGAAAGGTTGTGGTACTTCGAGTGATAAACTAGAGAGTGACTGAGGAGGATATTCAGATTAGGGAATTAGAGTAGTTTGAGAATCACCCAATTAAAAATACTGTTTGGGGAAAGATAGTGTTCAAATTGATTTGGAAGAAGAGATGAATGATAACAGGGTGAAAGAGATCAATTGCGTGGCGTGGGAGAGCTTTGCTTTGCTTTCCATCCCAGCCTTCTAATTATTCTCATTTTTTGAAGGATATAGTAGATGTTTTAGTCGTGAAAATCATTCATACCCTTGATTTTAATTTCTTTTTAAGTTTCTTTACATATACACTTTGTGAAAGAAAATAATAGAAAACAAATATCATTTGTATAATACTTTGGTATAATCTAGAATACATATAAGGAGAGCACAAATGGTATCAAGAATATGACGATATTTGCGCTCAGAATGTCCATTTTGTTAAGATGTATCAGGAGAAGAATGATGAGAAATGGTACCATGAGAAAATTAATGAAGGTGGCGGCTCTATATTCCATGGCATTACTAAATCTAAAAGACTTTAATGGTTTGTGAGAATTGAGTTTGGACCATTTTGATAAAATTATAATAAATTCGTGGCAACTGGGGTCTAGTTTGTAAAAGATAAATTCAAGTGAAACAAAAATAGTCATCAATAACAATGACAAAACATTTTGACTCTCCCATAGTGACTGTTGGTGCAGGCCCCCAAATATCAAAATGAACCAAATGAAAATGGCCAGAAGACAAAGAGTTCCTATTACTAAAAAGTAAAACTAGTTGTTTTGTAAGTTTACAAGACAAACAATCAAGTTGTTTACTGTGAACATGCCCTAAATGACCACTGGAAATTAAAGACTACATACCATTTGAAGAAACATGACCCACATGGAAATGCCAAAGATTGAAAGGAGAGTTGGTCGGAGTGAAAACAACAACTGTAGAAAGGACGCAGAAAATAGTTGTTGTTGAAGACGAAGATGGATTAGTTCAAACAAATGTCCATGCTTATGGCCTATTCCAAGGGTCTGTACTCTTTGCGGATCTTGGACAATACAACTAGTAGAAGAGAACAAAACAGTGAACCCGAGGTCGCACAGTTAACCCATCGATATGAGATTGAGAGTAAAATTAAATATGTAACAAGTATGGGGAAGTGACATATGCGATGTAGATATATGTACATCATGATTGACATGCATATGTGAGCCATCTGCAGTGTGAATGAGTGGGATAGAACCAGCAGATTGTGTGGAAGAAAACAATAATTCTTTAGGGGTCATGTGATTAGAGCATGCAGAGTCAAAGAACCAAGGTGATTTACTTAAAGTGACAGACAAAGTAGTAAACAATGGATTAACTAATTTAGAAAGAAATTTTTTGAGGATAATTGCAAGATCACTGACATTGAAAATCGAAGAAAAAGACTTTGGAGGATAAGAGTCATTGATAGAAACAGTAGTGTGAGAAACAAGCATGAGCTTGTTGCTGGACTGATTGCTAGATTTGTACTGCTGGTTGGTGTTAGGCCTGCCATTCTTTGGTGCATTGTGATACACATTTTGTGGAAAGTTACTTAGATAGTGACTTGAGCTTTTTTGTGACAGAACTTACAAACATGAGTAAGACAATTGCAGAGAGTATGACTAGTCTTGTGACAATATGAGTAATGAGACTATGCCATATCAGATAGTGTCATAGTGGATTTGGATGACCAGTGAACGATTGGAAGGTCGCCAGGCGATGGTCGGGAATAGATCGAAACGTCGTCGGAGGATGGCACAGGAGGGGGGGAGGATGGCCAGGGTTGGAGGTGGGTTGGTGTGTTGTGTTGTGTTTCAACAGTGGCTATTATGGTGACGTTGAATTGTTGAAAGAGTAGAAGGAAGAAGAAAGGGTTAATATTGTCAATTCATGTTTCTGTTGCGGAGTTAGTCATTTCACTTCATTACAAAATCACATTATGACTATAATACCAAATGTTAAGAAGGTAGAGTGAAATCTTGCCACATAGGAGTAAAAAGGTAATTACCCCCCCTTTTTTTAATTATAAAAATTATGAACATCTTGACTCATTTATTTCCTAATTCGATTAAAGGCAGGTCATTCATGTTGGGATTAAGGTATTGATGAGGGATAGATTTCCAACAAGTTATTAAGATTCAAACTTGATCGGGATAGGATTCTCGATTATGGGCCGCCCTCAGAATAGAAGCCCTGCGGGCCTAAAATGCCCTATTTTCTTGATATCAGGCTCAACAGGAACAACCCCATCCAACGTATAAGTGAAGCCCAGGCGAGCTTAGTGGTCCAACCCAAGCCGAACCCTAACACTGAAATGCACCCCACCAGGCCACGCGTCCAAAAGGACAGGGGGACCACCTCTGTAACCAAGGACAGACGAACCTGCCTGCTAAGAGTGGTGGTGCGAATCGTCGTAGGAACAGTAACCGCAGTGGCGTCGGCTAGCAGGATCCTATGGCAGAGAGAGAACAAAAGGTCCCCACCAAGACAAGAAGCAGGAGGAGGAGTCGCTGGAAAACCCTAAAGCGGGGGGACTAGTGTTAAAAGAACAGTATCACTCCACAATAGGAGAGGACCTTTTGACAAAGAACTTCGGCGGTAGATGGAAGGATAATCCTATAGTCCAGCTGACTGTAATTGTCTACCAGACCCTCTCCCCCATTTTCCTGATAACTCTTAGAATTTAAATATATATACCTTCAAGGAGCAAGAGGCTCCATTATAGTGGATGTAACCACAGTCCATCGGCTGGGGCGAACCACTTATCCCTTGTATCTTCTTTAAATTTCAGTTTGATCGTTCACCACAAGTATCTAACCGACCCATTAATCCCCTCGAGGATCGCCGGGCTTGAGCCGTGAAATCGGAGTCATCATCAGCTGGTGCTGTCTGTGGGAACGTTTTACGTCGTTTTGAATCTTTATTTGTTTGATGGTTTCAACTCGGAATATGAGTAAAGCTCTCGCCAATCCCCAAGCCCATCAGAATTTTTCGGAAAACCCCCCCGGTCACAGAAGGAGATGTCGAGGATCGCCCCCTGCCGGCGAACCATCCTCCTCCCAACGAGCTAGAAACCTATCGTCTAACCACAGTTCAGCTAATGAAACAGAACCAGGAGCTGATGGAGTGGATACAAGCACACCAACTCCCTCAACCCCTGCCAGCACGCCAAGAGCCCCTCCCCCAAGCCGAGCGCGACGCCCCTCATCAGGAGCGCCAATCTCCGGCTAACGGGGTCGCTGAACTCGATGAGCATAGCCATTCAGGAGAAAATCGCAGAAGGAGACGCCCCGAAGAGCGCGATGAAGATGAGGCCCATAGTAGGGCCAGGCTCGCCAACCAAGAAAACATACCTTGCCACCCGCTAGACGCCACGGATAACCTTCTGGAGCAGATACTGCACGAGCTCCAGCGAGAGCTGGGAAACATGAAAGAGGAATCAAAGGAAAGGGCCCTGACGTTATGGACGCCTTGGTCCAACAAATCGAGTCACCATTCACCCTCGAGGTCCTCCGTTTCCCTTTCCCCCAGAAGTTCCGGGTATCGTCAGTGGAGGTGTTCGACAGAACTAAAGACCCGGTCGACCACCTGAACTCCTACAAGAATCAAATGGAGCTTCAAGGCTACCCTCACCCAATACGCTGCCGAGCTTTCGCCATCACCCTTAAAGGGTCGGCGATAGCTTGGTTCAACCGATTGCAACCCGCATCAATCTCGTCCTTCAGGGAGCTGTCCATCCAGTTTGTGTCACATTTCATTGGAGCTAGGACGTACCGGAAGCCATCCTATCACCTATTAAGCGTCAAGCAAGGAACCAACGAATTCCTCCGGAGCTAAGTGCAGCGCTTCAACCAAGAATGCCTAAAAGTAGAAAGTGTGGACGACAAGTTTGCACTGACCACTTTCATGTCGGGGCTCGGTTTGCAATCTAAGGATCTCCTGTTTTCGATAGCTTAGAACCCACAAGCCACCATGGCGGAGGTCCTGGCTAAAGCCGAAAAATATATCAACGGAGAGGAGGCCCTCCACCTGAAGGGGAGTTCGGCGCCGGTCGAAGGAGACAGGAAAAGAAGGGACCAAAGTCCCAAAAAAGAAGGGAGGCTCGATCGATCCCCAAAACAAGAGCGTTTTCCTAGAAGGAGGAGAGAGCCCTCCCCGAAGAAAAGAGGCAACGTCCGGGACCGCCTAGGGCCACCTGTACAGGACTTATAGCCGAGGTTTGCACTGGCACAACTTCCCCCCCTCGTTACCTCTATTGCTCAAGTACTCCATGAAGTCCAGAACGAGAGATTCGTTAGATGGTCGCCTCGGATGAAGTCCGACCCTAACAGACGGGACCTTGCAAAGTACTGCGAATTCCACAAAGATACAGGTCATGAAACTAACGATTGCATCTAACTCAAAAAAGAAATAGAATATCTGATCCAGAGGGGCCACCTGAGGCAATACGTGGCGAGAGATGGAAGGGCCCAAGATAACCAAGGACGAGAAGCTCAAGCTGCCGTGGCGGCGCCTCAACAGCACCAGCAAGCCATCGACGAAATCCGGGTAATCTCCGGAGGCTTCGCCGGGGGCGGAGAAACCAGCTCGGCATGGAAGGCGCACGCTAGAAGGGCACGACCTGGAGACATTCCTGACGTCCAAGTCGTAGTAAAGATCCCACGCTGGGAAGACGAAATCACCTTTTTCGACGCAGATCTCGAAGGGTGCCATCACCCACACGACAACCCCTTGGTTATAAAGGCGATTGTTACAAACAAAACCATACATCGAGTACTCGTCGATAACGGAAGCTCGGCAGACATAATATTCCTGTCGGCGTTCGAGAAGCTTGGAATAGATAAGTCCACACTCGAACCCGTGAGGTCCCACCTCATAGGCTTTTCGGGTGAGAAAGTCCTACCAATCGGGTCCGTCCCACTCGTCCTTACAGTTGGAGATCAACCTCGACAGGCCACAACCACAACTCGTTTTTTAGTTGTGGACGCGCCCTCGGCCTACAATGTCTTGTTGGGAAGGCCGTCCCTCAACTCAATCAAGGCGGTACCTTCTGCATATTATCTGGTGGTGAAGTTTTCCACCGAAAACGGAGTGGGATCGGTCCGGGGAGACCAGCGCCTAGCTAGGGAGTGTTACGTGGCCTCAATGAGGCAAAGGGAGGTCGAGTCAGTCCAGCTAGAGGACCTGGACATGAGAGACAAGCTGGAGATAAGGTCCACTCCGATGGAATAGTTGGAACCCGTGCGCCTAGACGAGGACCCGAATCACATCATCTTCATGGGCTCTATGCTGCCCCCTCCCCCCCCGATCAAGGAAAGACTCGTCAGGTTCCTAAAGGATAATGTGGGCACGTTTGCATGGAGACAAGAGGATATGGAAGGGATAGACCCCACAGTGATCATGCATCGCCTCAGCATCGACCCGAAGAGTAAGCCTGTAAGGCAGAAGAGGAGAAGTTTCGTCCCAGAACGGCAGAAGACGATCAATGAAGAAGTAGCGAAACTACTGCGAGCGAAAGCCATCAGGGAAGTCGATTACCCGACCTGGCTGGCCAATGTCGTGCTCGTGAAAAAAATAAATGGAAAATGGCGACTTTGCATTGATTTTACTGATTTGAATAGGGCATGCCCTAAGGATAGTTTTTCGCTACCCCGGATGGACTAAATTGTCGACGTCATAGCCGGGCACGAGCTGCTCAGCTTTATGGACACTTTCTCGGGGTACAACCAGATTAAAATGGACCCAAGTGATCAGGAGAAGACTGCATTCGTCACAGAACAGGGCACCTTCTGCTACCAAGTCATGCCGTTCGGGCTGAAAAATGCCAGAGCTACTTACCAGAGGCTTGTCAACCGAATGTTTCGAGAAAAGCTAGGCTCTACTATGGAAGTTTACATCGACGATATGCTCGTGAAATCGCTCAAAGCAGAAGCGCATATCCAACATCTCGCGGAGGCGTTCGAAATCATACATCAGTACCGGATGAAGCTGAACCCCGCAAAATACGCCTTCGGGGGATCCGTGGGGAAGTTCTTGGGTTTCATAGTCAATAGCTGAGGCATTGAGGCAAATACAAAAAAAGTAACGGCCATCCTCGAGATGAAAGCCCCCACCAGCACACATGAAATACAACGACTGGCCGGGAGAATAGCGGCGCTCAACAGGTTCGTATCACGTTCCAGTGACAAGTGCCGACCCTTTTTCAGGACTCTTAAGACTGCTTTCCAATGGGACGAGAGGTGCGAAGAAGCTTTCCAAGCCCTTAAGGACTATTTGGCCTCAATGCCGGTGTTGGCGAGCCCCCGAGAAGGAGAAGTTCTCACCCTCTACTTGACCGTGTTCGATTTCGCAGTCAGCGCGACACTAGTAAGAAACCAAGACCGGGCATAGCAGCCGATTTATTTCTGCTGTAAGGCCCTCCGTGGAGCCGAGGAGAGATATCCCAAAATAGAGAAGCTCGTCTTGGCCCTCTTGGTGGTGGCTTGAAGATTGAGACCATACTTCCAGGCCCACACAATCGAAATTCCAACGGATCAGCCAATGAGACAAGTCTTGTATAAGCCCGAAGCCTCTGGAAGGCTGGTGAAGTGGGCGATGGAACTCAATGAGTTCGATATCAAGTTCAAACCCAGAGTCGTTATAAAGGGGCAGGTCCTAACAGATTTTCTCGCAGAGTTCACCTCGCAGTCGGAAGAGAGTAGAGAAGACCAGGACCACATTCGCGACGCCCCGACCTAGAGGCTGTATGTAGACGGAGCGTCAAACGCGCAGGGAAGCGGGGCCGACCTCATCCTTACTTCGCCAGAAGGTTATGACCTAGAGTACGCCTTAAGGTTCGATTTTCAAGCATCTAACAACGAGGTAGAATACGAAGCACTCATAGCAGGACTAAACCTGGCCCTATCAATGGAGGCGCAACAAATAGTGATTCACAGCGACTCGCAGCTACTAGTCAGGCAAGTCGAGGAAGAATACGTCGCCAAAGATGAAAAGATGGCTCTATACATGATGAAAGTGCGCGGCCTGCTGAGGAGATTCGTATCGTCCGAGCTGGTTCAGATACCCCGGGACGCTAATGCTAGGGCCAACGCTTTGGCCAAACTGGCTACCACCGCCAGACTTGAGTCACCGGGGCGCGTACCTGTCGAGGTCCTTGCTGAACCCAGCGTGTGGCTCGAAGAGGAACGGGAAGACGAAGGACAAGCCATGGCCATCGAGGAGAATACCTCCTGGATGGACTACCTGCAAGACGGAGTGTTTCTAGGCGACCCGAAAGAAGCGTTGAAACTAAAAGCCAGAGCGGCCAGATTCACGATAGCCCAAGGTAACCTATATTTTTCTTTTCTTTTACTGAAATGTGTGACAGGGAAGGAGGCGGATTACATCTTGAGAGAGATCCATGAAGGCATGTGCGAAAACTACATTGGCGCAAAAACCCTAGCAAGCAAGGCGTTACGACAAGGCTATTTTTGGCCAACCATGTCCAAAGACGCCAAAGAAATGGTGAAGAAATGCCAAGCGTGCCAGATGCATGGTAACCTGCCGCACTGCCCGCCGAAGTTCCTAACTCCAGTGGTCAGCCCCTGACCTTTCCAACAGTGGGGTTTGGACATCCTGGGACCTCTTCCCATAGAGATAGGACAATGCAAATTCGTTGTAGTCGCGGTCGACTATTTCACCAAGTGGGCCGAAGCTGAACCCCTGGCTAGGATCACAACGCATAAGATAAAGAACTTCATTTGAAAATTCATTATTTGTCGATTTGGTATCCCCAGGGCGCTAGTTTCAGATAATGGGAAGCAGATCGATAACCCGACTTTCACTGGCTTCTAAGCCGAGGTGGGGATTAAGAACTACTTCTCGGCTCCAGCTCACCTCTAATCCAACGGGCAGGCCGAAGTGACAATACGAACAATCAAGCTAGCCCTCAAGACAAGGTTGGAGGCATCCAAAACCCAATGGGTGGATCAACTACCGGCAGTGCTATGGGCATACCGGACGACAGTGCGCACTGCCACCGGCGAGACCCCATTCAGCCTAGCATACGGGACTGAGGTGGTGGCCCTGGTTGAAGTAGGCATGCCCTCAGTCAGGACCGACCTGTTCAATCCCGAGCAAAATGAAAGATCCCTGCTGATCAACCTCGACCTCCTCGATGAGAAAAGAGACGAGGTGCTGTAGCGAATTTTCTCCTACCAAAGGAGCACAGCTAGATTCTATAACAGGCGGGTTCAGAGGAGAAGTTTCTAACAAGGCGACTTGGTATTAAAAAAGCTACTCCCAACTAGAAAAGACCCGACCCATGGTAAGCTCAGACCTAACTGGGAAGGGCCTTACGTCATAAAAAGGGTAGTTCAACCGGGAAACTATGAGTTACAAATTGAGGAGGGGAAAAACCTGCCACAGTCGTGGAACGCGGATCACCTGAAGCGTTACTATCAGTAGCGCCCTACGAAGCTATTATAATCACAAACAAGGCAATTATAAAAAACTTGCTATGAGAAATCACTGAAAACTTTTGAAGTCCTCACAAAGAGAGTAGCCGTCGGAATCCAGGCTTTCCAGCCTAAGAGAGCCCGTAGGCTCGAAATCTAGGCTTTTTCATCCTAAAAGAGCCTGTAGGCTAGGAATCCAAGCTTTTCAGCCTAAGAGAGCCTGTAGGCTCGGAATCCAGGCTTTTCAGCCTAAGAGAGCCTTTAGTCTCGGAATCCTTGCTTTTCAGCCTAAGAGAGCCCGTAGGCTCGTAATCCAGGCTTTCCAACCTAAGAGAGCCAGTAGGCTCGGCATCAGTGAAATTCCACCGCCTAAGTGCTAAAAGAACTCGTTAGCCCGGGGTCGACAAGGCTCCCCGAATGTTGGGGGTCGTTAAAAGCTTCTTCTGGCTTAAATATTCATAAGTCCGAAATGGCATGATTCTCCAACCCGCCTACAAAAAAACCAGGATTAGATGTCATCCTTCGGCAGAGACATCCTCTCACTGGAAAACCTTACTCGTCAGCCCAAGTCTTTTTTACAAAGAGCTCTTAAGCCTCAACATACTCAGCCCCAACCAACTGTCAGCATAGACAAGCCCTCGCTTGGGGCTGGGGGGGAGGAGATAACTAGGATCTTTAAAAAAAAAAAGGAAGGATAGCAAGATCCGCAGAAAAACAAAAGTATTTTCCATTCAAGAAAAGACAAGATTACTTCCCGCTCCCAAGCGGTTACAAAAAAAAAGGGAAAAAGAAAAGAGAAACTCTCCTATGACTTTAAGAGTCACAAAAGCATAAAAACGTCCGTCATAGACGTGAAAGCTACAACCATCATAACCGGGACATAGAAGTTGCAGACAAGCCCTCCACCCTCATAAAGCAACATCCTTCTGCTCACGATCTTCCTCTAACTTGGCAACCGCCTCATTCAGTCGGGCGTTCTCCCCAATTAGAACATCCCTTCTCCTCTCCACCTCCAACAATCTCTTCTCCAAAGATTCAACCTCAACACTTTGATCAGGAGAAAGGGAAGCCACCACTTGTGCTCGAGAAGATCCGCCGCCTAAACCATAGCGGATAAGGTTCTGGGGGTGACGAGAGTAGAGTAAGGAATAGGAGAAGCCTTTTCAACCACACCAACGTGGAATGCCTCCAGTGGAGTGAGCGCAGGGATACCTATATAGGAAAAATCAACTCAAGGTAAGGCCGAAAATAAAACTTATAACAAAATGAAGAGAAGAAGATAGGGATATTCACCTCTTTCACGAAAGCTTGTCCAAGACTGAGGGACCCGGAGGCGCTCGCCTTCACCAGCTAAGGGTACCCATGAGTCCCCAGAAGCAAAGAAAAAATGTTGGGTCCACCCCTCAGGAGAGTCAGGGATGTCGGCAACCAAAGTTGGATGAAAATACCACTTGAAGCTCAAAGAACTGAAAAAGGGAGGCCAGTCGAAAGAAAGATCCATAAAATAGAAGAACTCGAAAACAGTAGGAAAGGCCTCAAAGCCTTGCATCCGCCAGAAGATGAAGAAACTAATTAAAGCATCCCACCCCAAAGGGGAAAGGCGAGAAGGACACAAGCCATGGTGGGAAAGCAGGCGAATGATGTCTCGATGAAGGGTGAGTCAAAGACCACACTCAAAGGCACCCTATAAAAAGGCGACCTCACCGGGGATTAACATACTGCAAGACTCATCGAGGGTGGGAGCCCTAACATCCAGACCCTCAGGGAAATCATGTCGGGCCTTCAAACCTTCGACGTATATGGGGGTAAGCGAAGAAGGAAGGAGGAGCATAGAGTGCCAGTCGCCACTTAGGGACTGGCGGGTGCGATGCTTAAAGAGAGGAGAGGAGTCCATCACCGAAGAACTTAGAGGCACAGGCAAGGTTCGAACGAAGGAGAAGTGATACGGGTGCTAAGACCCAAGGCGCATGCAAATAAATAGCGCAATCTGGCGGCTACTGGAATACTGCAGGTGAGGGGCTGCATTAAATGCAGGCGCAGGATTCGGGATGGCGGCTAAACCACCAATAAAATGCAACCAGCCTTAAAAAAAAATGAAAATGAATGATGAGAAACTGCCAATAGCCGCACCCACCTAACCTTAGCGAAAGCCCAAAGGACACCTCATCTCAAAACAAGCCAAGGCCCCCCCTCCTTTGGAATAAGGGGATAAAGCAATACAAGACCATCTAAAGCTCGTTATCACACCAGGAAAAGGGAACTTCATTACAAGAAGAATGACGAATAAAGGCTCACAAGAAGGAGAATATACATTATCGAAAGTAGTTACAATGTTTACAAAAAATAGCAGAACAAAAGGCCAAGGAAGCCGAACTTTAGGCCTGGTCAGAAGAAGCACCGCCACTTGGAGAAGCCCCACTTGGAGCACCACCACAACTTGGAGGAATGTCGAACCTCGACCGAAAATGCTCAAAATCCAGGTCGGGGTAGGTTTCAATCGCCTGATCGGCAAAGTTAAAGAACTTGTCTACAAAGGCCCGAGCAGCCTCCAGCTTGGCCTTCTCGATCGACTTCCGGAGGTCCTCGACTAATTGGCGCTCAGCGGCTAATGAGTTTGTTAGGTCAGCAATGGCAGCTTGAGATTCTTTCAATTGGTCGGTCAGCAAAGACTGTGCAAGAGAGACGCTCAGCAGCTCCTCGGATTGGGCAAAATTGTCTTCCTTCGCGCGAGCCAACTCCCCCCTCAAAGACACCTCGACAGAAGTACTGGCGACTAATTGTTTGAAGATCTGAGCCCGCTGCTCGAGAACTTGCTCCAACTCCCTCTCGGTCTCCAAGCCCCAACTCAAGAGCTCGGAATTACGTTGGCGAGCCTTAAGAAGCTCAGGTGACCTCTTTTGGGCATTCTCTCTCAAGATGTGGATCTCTCTCCCATGAATGCAGACGTGCGTGGCAGACTGTAAACAGAAAAGATCAGACGTGCAGGAGAAGCAAGGCCAAATAATAATGGTAACCCAGATATACCTCAAGGAGCGCATGAGGCGCATCGCGAGTCCGGGTTTGGAAAGGAAGCTCGACAGAACTTCGTAGGTCAACACGAGGAATCAACCCCATAAGAGCATGGCTACTAAGCCCATGTCCCTAAGCAGGCTGCCCTCTGAGTCATGAACGGGAGCAAGGGAAGCTGAAATCGACTGCACCAGCGGGCAAAGAGCCACGGCGAACGTCCCCCCCATGGGGTCAGCCACAACGATGCCTGCCGGGGCAGCTCCAACATAAGGCGTAGGCCGAAAAGTAGATGCCCCCGCCTCAGGCGCAGGCGGGTGAGCGGATGTTTTGACTCCTGACGAAGGCGAAGGAGGAATTACCCCAGCTCCGAGAATAGGTGGAGGAAGGGGAGCTTCAGCAGGGTTTGCACCAGAGGCGTGGCCAGAACTACCCTCCCCAGACCTGGCCCTCTTTGCCAGGGGTTCCAAGCTCCTGGCTCGCCTCCTCTCGACCACGCGCTCCATGATCCGGTCCCGCTGAGTGACCAAGTACTAAGGAACTATAGAGAGAAGTCAAAAATAAGGTGGGTCAACGAATGCTAAGCATAGAAAAATGAGAACAAGGCGCCGGAAACTTACGGCCACCCGAAGTCGGAGACAGCCCGGGGTGAACTGAATCACAAAAAGAAAAAGGGAGAAGGGAGAAGGGCCTGGTTGACGTGAACTAGCTCCCCAGTAGTCAAAGGCAGGAGCTTACTTGCAACGGCACAAACAAACATGGTGAACGGTAAGTGCCAAATGGGAAATCCATCCAACCAACATCTGCACAAACTCACCTATGTTCCTACGTTGCCCCTACTCCGTAGGAACCCTCGTGGAGACTAGAAATTAAGCCCCGAATTCCCAACCGACTCCAGAAACAAATAAGTACCTACTCCTCTACCCCTCAGGATCCGACGGAAGGTCCCGAATAGGAATTTTTCCGCCTCTTCGTGGGACAAATTGGTAGAACTCAGACACCTCCTCGAGGCAAAAAAACTGGAGAAATTCTGGCACAGTGGCCCTGGATTGAGGGAATAGTCTCCCCCACGCCGCCATGAAAGTTAGAAGGACCGCCCAGGCCGACGGTAGGAGCATGGCTGGGCCAAAATCGAAGAAGTGCAGCACTTTACGAACGAACGGGGGAAGGGGAAGCCGAAACCCTAGCAGGAAAGGGACCTCGAAAAGGCAAATCCCATCTCGAACCGAACAGTGGAACGGACGCAAACCGGCATGGAGAACGACCACCCCAGGGGGAAAGTCAAAGCGCACTGCGATAACATGGACTTCTTCTTCCCCAATAACACTAACCTCCCCTTCGGAAAAAAGCCTCGCCATGATCCCGCGCGGAGAGGAAGGATTTGCAGCCATGGCAGCAGCAAAAAATATGAGTAAGAAGAATTGAGCATTTTTCCCTAAGGCAACGAGGTAGGAGAGAATTACAATTGCAGGAAAAAGCGGGAAACTCTAACTCCTAGGGAAAACCAGTCATCAACAAGAGGTGGGGCCAATGTATAGGCCTATCGGGAACGCCCCCGACATGGGCGGCAGACGCATTAAATACACGTCCTTCGCATTTAAGAGAAAGGACACGTGGCAGCATGGGGGAATTGCAGACACCGCGATCAAGGAGCCACTGATTCTGCCTACGACGCACGATTTTAAGAAGGTATAGTTATCATACCTGTAGTTAGGGGTGTTAATCAAGCCCTTGTCGAGCTTAATTTATACATAAACGAGGTGGATCGTTTAACTATTTACTCTTAAACGAGCTTAAAATAGTGTTCAAGCTTGGCTTGATTAACAGCCTTTCCTGTGGTACATGAAGAGAAGCGAGAAAAGACCAAGATAGCCTCGGAGGATACCAGTACAGTTACACATTGACTAGAAAGCTCAGCAGGATGGCACGATTACCAAAAACCGATCCTACCCAAAAAAAAAAGAGAGAGGGGGGATGATTAGGCAGTTCGGTTGGATACCGCAACCAGGTTCAAAACAACAATCATCCCATCCTAGAAACAGTTTATTCATTCAATAAAGAGAGAAAAACAACAACCATAACAGATCCGGGCATACGAATACATTGTCTACAAGGAGACATCAACAACAAAACGCAACAGAGCCACTTCAAATGGTGGGACCTACATCTGCAGCCCGCCCCACGATCTTATTAGCACATGGCTCTTCCTCGGGCACAGTAGCCCCCTTCTCGGAACCAGCTGCCTCAGCGAATTTCAAACCTTCAAGGCGGGGGCAAAACAGTCAAAATTGACATCCGGGTAAGCCTCCTTGGCCTCATCCCGGAAGTTCACAAACCCATTCACGAAAGCCACAGCACCCTCCCTTAAGAGATCTGAAACCTTTATCATTAAAGAAGATAGCTCGGCGTCCTTGGCATCTAGGTCGGCCCCCTTTGCCTTTAACTCAGCATCTCTAGTTGCCAGATCGGCATCCTTCTTCCTCAGCTCATCTTCCTTCGCAGCTAGCTCAGTCTTTTTCAGATTTGAGAGATCCTAGAAACGGGCGTCCAGCTCGTCGAAAAGCCTCTTCATCTCAGCCGCCTCGGACGACAATAGCTTCACTTTGTCCTCGGCCGCCTCTTTAGCTACGATCACTGCGTCTAGAGGCTCTCTGACCTTTGCAGGCTCTTGCTCATAATGGAGACCCATCATCTTCACGCAGGCGAGGGACTGAAAAGTAAAAAGACCTAGCTAGTACAGGAAATAACAGAAATCGCACGAGGAAGCGAAGGGATCAGTAAAATTTCAAGGTACCTCCGCCATGGTCTGAAGAGTGTGCTCGATCTTCCTTTGGATCGACACCCGCATGGCTTCCCTGGAATTCGATATGGGAATCAGGTCAGACATGGCGGCAGCAGCCGCCGCAGGATCACGAAGGAAGCAGCCCCCTCGCGGTTTGAGTGAGGGGGCGCTTCCCTCCCTGACGCCCCGTGAAGAGATAAGTCGGGGAGGAACATCCGAAATCAGCACAGCCCCAGGCAACCCTGCTGAGGACGCCCCAGGAGGAACCTCGCTCTCAGTAGGATCAATAGACAAAGGAGAGGAGGGAGCGGGCTGAATAGTTGAAGGATCCTCTTGACTCCCTCCCAAAGTGGCAGTCTTCGGACCAGGTGGAGATGACGCCTTCGGAGGAGGGCGCACCCCCTTCACCAGTTTCCTCTTCTTCCTCGATCCCTCAGAGTTCGATAAAATTGACATTATCAGGCCGGGGTCCATAGATTCAGGCCTGGGAACAGGCAGAGATACTTCCTCGACGGAAAGAGCGATAGGCGGGCCTAAATCGTACCTAGCAAGATTCTCTTCAGTCACTAGCCCGGTAAAAGATTGATCCCCTAAGGCCCTGGCTTTGGCTACTCATGCAACCTCCTCAGCGTTCAGGACAGGGCGAAAATCTGCAAGGCAAGTCAAAAATTAGTAAGAGCTCGAAGATCAAAGGCATAACAAAAACCACCTACTAAATTGGTCTTACTGATATTTCTCAAAACCCTCCATGATCTGGTGACTCGGGGGACGTCACCACGATCCCTGGATAACTCCCAAGAATCCCCCATTACAAAGAAAAATTTGGGTTTCCACCCCTTATTGGAAGAAGGAAGTCCAGAGATTAATGTCTTCGCCTTCACCCTCTTGGCGAAATAACCGAAACCCAAGGATGGAGAAGACTTAAGTTGGAACAAGGAGGCGAATTCAGGTATAGACGGAGGGGAATCGTTCCCACTCTCAAACCAGTGAATGAGAAAACTGACCAGGAGGCCCCAGCCGTTAGGAGAAAGCCTGGATGGGTAGACGTTGTAGAAGGCAAGAACGTCTCGGATAAAAGGGTGAACAGGAAAACGGAGACCGGCCTGAAACGTGGACTCGAAGAAACATATCAAACCAGGGATGGAGGAGTTACACCTCTCGTGCCCCTCGGGAGGATGTAAAGATATAGACTCAGGAAATTGGTACTCCCTCCTTAAATCCTCCAAGTCCTCCTTGTCGAGGCAGATAGGAGTATCCTCGGAGCAGCAGAACAGGTCGGAAGGGTCGCGTCGAATTCTCTTTCTAGGGACAGTAGGTGGAACCGGCCTGGGCCCCTTTTTTCTCGACTAGACTCGAAAATTGGGGGGGCAAGGCGGAAAGAGGATTAGCATCTAAAGGGGGTATCGAGGACGAAGTCCTGGGGATGGACCCAAAAGCCTCGTCCCCTAAAGAGGAAGAACGACCGCTACTAGAAGCCGCCGAGGCCTCTTCGGCACCCTCGTCGATAGATCCCAATTCGGAGAAAACTACAAACTTCCCCATTGAGAGCTTAGACCGCAGGCTAAAAGGGAGCGAAGGCAAGTGTGATATACAGTCCGCTACGAACAGAGGGTCCTGACACTAGGAGTTAAAGGAACCAATCCGCTGCACAGAGGGACGATCTATAAAACGGAAAAGGGAGGGAAGGGCACCGGGACGATTCTTGAAGAAACTAAACCTCCATATTAGGAAACGGAGCCCGAAACCCCACCAAGGAGGATCGAAGGGATCCAAGTCGAGTCAACCAAGGAAAGGAAGAGAAGACGTACCTAGTGAAGAGCTATAGATAGAAGAACACCAAAAGTCAGAAATGCTCTACGTCGCCAATAAACCTGGAACAAGGCGCCACGACAATCGAAGAGAAGGAGACGCGAAGAAACTCTTGAAAAACGCAAAATCCGGATAGGCAACGAGGTTCGTCTTCTTATACATAGCGTCTGAGTCCATGACAAGACAGATCACTAAGGTTCAACCGCTGGCAACACAAGTACAATTCGTAGCCGGCTAACTTCGGCCCAGCCCAGACCGTGCCCAGAATCGATTCGAAAAAGACACTTCATAACCCCAGGCCAGAGATGGCGTCATCATCCTGACCAGGGGCTGGGGGGCAACTGATCGGGATAGGATTTTCAATTATGGGCCGCCCTCAGAATAGAAGCCCCGCGGGCCTAGAATGCCATATTTTCTTGATATCAGGCCCAACAGGAACAACCCCATCCAACGTATAAGTGAAGCCTAGGCAAGCTTAGTGGTCCAACCCAAGCCGAACCCTAACACTGAAATGCACCCCACCAGGCCACGCGTCCAAAAGGATAGGGGGACCACCTCTGTAATCAAGGACAGACGAACCTGCCTGCTAGGAATGGTGGTGCGAATCGTCGTAGGAACAGTAACCGCAGTGGCGCCGGCTAACAGGATCCTATGGTAGAGAGAGAACAAAAGGTCCCCACCAAGACGAGAAGCAGGAGGAGGAGTCGCTGGAAAACCCTAAAGTGGGGTGACTAGTATAAAAAGAACAGTATCACTCCACAATAGGAGAGGACCTTTTGACAAAGAACTTCGGCGGTAGATGGAAGGATAATCCTATAGTCCAGCTGACTGTAATCGTCTACCAGACCGTCTCCCCCATTTTCCCGATAACTCTCAGAATTAAATATATATACCTTCAAGGAGCAAGAGGCTCCATTATAGTGGATGTAACCACGGTCCATCAGCTGGGGCGAACCACTTATCTCTTGTATCTTCTTTAAATTTTGGTTTGATCGCTCACCACAAGTATCTAACCTACCCATTAATCCCCTCGAGGATCGCCGGGCTTGGGCCGTGAAATCCGAGTCATCATCAAAACTCAAGACTTCTGAGCTTATAACTTGTCTCTGTTACTATTTGAGTCACTCTTTAGGGTGACAACAGTTTTCATGTAGCCATGCTAAAGATGTAATGTAATAAAGCCTCAAAACTTTGTTAATTTCAACTTCAACTAACTTGAAAACTAAAACATTTGGGGAAGATTGCAAATCCTTCAATTCCAATTTGCACTCTGTTTTGCCTGTTTGCCAGCATTAATGACTTTCAAGCCCATGATTTGTTTTTCTGAAAGGAGATCCACTTGCAAATCTTTGGGAAAAGATCTTGGAAAGTGATAGATCATCTAACTCGAAATTGGGGGAGTCTCACTTTGTATTCTCAAAGTTTTATGTTTTATTTTTTATTTTGTACCCTTAAAACATAAAATTTTTTATATTGCACCTTCAATGTATTAAAAATATTGTAATGTGACCCTTCCACTAACTTCCGTTGTTTATTTCGTCCAAACTTATCTTATTGATGTTGATGATATGAATAATGAAAATTAATAGAAAATTTACATTACAATAATTTTAATACATTAAGGGTACAATGTAAAAAATCTAATTTTTAAGTATATAGTAATTTTTAAATTTTTTTTGAAGTGTAAAACACAATTCACCCTCAAAATAAATGTTAAGCATATAAACAAATGTTGGGGAAGTCCTACTCACTCTTGTAGGATACAAGCTTTTTCTACACCCTCCCTCATGGGAACTTGCATATTATGCTCTTAAATAAACCGAAAGTTGTTATGCATATCAAAAAATTCAAATGGGTAAGAGATTTTATTCACCGACTATCCAATGTCAGTTTATATATTTAAAGAGTTTTTCACTCATTGTCAATTAATTATGAGTTAGATTTTCTAACATGATATCAAAGTCAAAATGTTTTAAATTTGAATCATACCCGACCTTCCTTCTTATAACACCAAAGGAAAAAACAATCACGTGAATGGACCATTCAAAGAGCAGCCACACATGAAAGTGAGTATTAAATAAATATTTACGTTATTCAACAAGATTCAATGGCAAATCCTTCAATTTTTAAAATTATAGCATTTGATCAGATGACTTGGGCAAATGCGCTATCAAACAGTGCATTACACCTTAACTTCAGATTGAGTTTCAAATTTGAACTGTAAATTGTAATTAAGTTCGATATTAAGTTTAGATTTCTTCTAATATTTTGTAGGTTATAGTGATCCTTGGAGATGAACGGCAATCTGAAGGTGATAATTTAGTTGGGGCGGATGGGATCTGATCCAATGTATAACAAACGTAAGACCGTACATCAGACATGTATGAATGCCCCAAGTTTGGTAACGTCAGCCAGAGGAAATATGGGTAAGGAGATTTTGTCTGCGAAGAAATATGGCCAAAAGATTTCGTCGGTCACTGATTTCATT
>JAHQCQ010025866.1:66563-91865 GCA_023539305.1 Ilex asprella | reverse complement strand
GCTAAAAATTAATTAAATTATTTTTTTATATTTTTATTTTAAAAAAATTGTTATAGACGATTTTTTTTCGTTGCAAAAATTAATTAAATTATTATTTTTTATTTTTTTACACTGGTGGAATACATTTTAGCTATGTTTTTTTTTTTAACTTTTGGCGACGTTTTCTTTTTGTCGCAATTTTTTTTTTGGGCGATAAAAATATATTTTTGTCGCAAAATACTTTCTGCGACGAAACTATTGCGACGAACACGTGCCCTAAAAAATAAAAAAAGTCGCAAAAAATTATTTGCGACGATTGTTTTTAATTTAGCGACGAAAAAAATCGTCGCAAAAAATGATTTTTGTTGTAAATTATTTTTTTATAACATTTGATTAAAGTCATATTTCAATAAGCATATTATGCATTGATGGTATTTTTATTGCTGAAATTGTTTGTAACGATCTTGTTAAACTGTGTTTTTTGAATATTTTTATTTTGGAAGGTGACATACATAAATAATTTGTTTTATGTTAGTCTAATTGGATTTTGTAAATATTGTCAAGTACAATGTAGTCTAAAAAGAAAAAAGTGCATTGAAGGTTGTTGTTACGTCTTTGATATTTCAAATATTGAGGAAAAAAAAATATGTTGAATGGAGGCCAGATATTAATGGTTTGTTTCATGGGTCTGGATATTTAAAAGAAATGTTTGATAGAAATCCAAAACATTATCAAGATATGCTAAGGATAAAAAAGAAGCTTTTATAAACTTTTGGTGGTCGCTTTCAAAATAGAGGGTGACTTGAATATAGTTATTATGTATCTGTAGAAGAGAAGATGACAATATTTCTCATAACATTGAGTTATAACATACAAAATCGTTTCGTGAAACAAAAAATCAGTCATTCAACACAAACAATAAATAAATATTTCCATGAAATATTATGTTCTATGCTCCATTTTTCAAAAGAAATGATTGTCCCAACAACTTTTTTATTTTTATTTTTTTGGTTCAACAGTCAGGGGTGTTCGGGTCAGTTTATGCGCATATCCACTAATCCCCTCTCCAATTTGATCAAAGACAGACCATCCATGCTGATTAAATGGTTTATAGCTTTTTAAAATTCTCACAATTAAGCTAATACATATATTTTTTTAATAGGGTGCGGTGGGTGCACTTGATGGAACTCTTAATTATGCTATTATACCACCAGATCAACAAGTTAAATATAGAGGAAGAGGCAAGGGAGAATGTTTTAAAAAATATACTTGTTATATATGATTTTAGCTTTGTGGTCACATTTGTGTGGACAAGTTGAGAAGGGGTAGCACATAACTCAACAGTTGTAAAAGAAACGACGAGTGATCTTGCAAAAAATTCTCCAACTCGTCCTCTAGGTTAGATGGAAAATATTTAGTTAATGTTATAAAATATTTATCTGGTATTTTATTTTAAATTTGTCATGTACATAAGTACTGTTTATGCAATGTGACATATACACATACTCCTGAATTTATGACACCTTACGTAATTCACAGTGTTGATTGTTAGATTTTTAAAGTGTTCGTCCAAGATTAAAAGAAGAGTTATCCAACTTAGGACAACCTAACTTAAGAAATGTGATTGAACATGCTTTTAGAATATTGAACACTCATTTTTCTATATTAAAAAAGATGGCATCATATCATTTTATTATACGAAGGAATATTGTAATCGCTTGTATAAACATACCTAATTTTATTAGGCGAACATGTATCACATATACATTTTTTGACCAATTTAATGATGTGAATGTTGCTTATGACAATCCCTATCAAAATTTGCATACTTCAACAAGCTTGAAAGGCGGAGGAGGAAGGGCGCAAGTTGATCAAATAGCCATGCTCAATTTGCACGAGCAAATCGCAAGGCAATTAAACTCTTGATTTATATCATAGTTGTAATTTTCAAAAATTATGACAATTAATAGATTTTAAGTAATCAATTTAATTTGAATTAATTTTCTTATCATGTTTCTTAAATGTAGACTACAGTGTGATAATAGTGATAATGGTTTATATTATGAATTACTTTTAGTGATATATAGTACCTTTTTTATTAGACAAATTCATATTTGAGAATATTTTTAAAGTAAAGAGTAAGAAGAGTAAAAATAAAAACTAATTTATTTTCAGACGTCAGCTCTCTGTATTTATCAAATATTTTAGTTCAATTCAATACTTAAATTTCAATATGTACCAAACAACCCATAAAAGTTAAAAATTCCATCAACACTTGAAATTTAGAATTCAAGTTTCAGTATTTAGTTTTTAATTTTATCAAATACCATATAGATTGGTTATCCAAATCCATTATGTCAACTTTCAAGAATTTGGAAAAAAACATATTAGATTTTATGATGGAATTTTTAACTTTTATTAGATTTGAATATGAACCGTAAAAATAAAATCTATTGAATATTCAGACCAGATTCATATCCATATTTTAAAATTAGATTTGGATGAAATGAAATGAAATTAAATCTAAATCTAATCGATAGACCTATTTTCAAAACATTTCATGGAAAACAAACAAGGAAACATGTTAATGCATATACCCGATGATGAATCTAGGAGTTGCGAAATGCGCTGGGGAAATAACCAAAAGTTTCAAAAATCCTTTAAAACAATATAATACTTGGGGTGAATTATATTTTGTACTTTGAAAGATTCCAAGATTCTTATGTTGTGTACCTTTAAAAATTAAATTTCTCACAATGCACCTTCAATATATCAAAAGTGTTACAAGGTCATAAATACTTGAAAAAATTTCAGCCACACTCCTTCTAGTTTATCATATCTTTAAAGACACCCTTCTATTTTCTTAATTTCATTCACAGCCCTTGTCAGGTTGAAGATGTTAATTAGAATTCAATTTTAACGAATTTTCCATTATATATTCTAAGAAAAACTTCATCCACACTCCATCTAGATAGGTATATCTTCAATGAGACCCCCTCTATTTTTCTAAATTTTTTTAGGTATTAAAATTCGGGCCGAATAAAATTCGATTCGAACTAATTAAAATTTATTTTTATTTATTAAAATTTGAGTAGATTAAAAAATATATTTTTTTACATATTAAAATTTGAGTTTATTAAAATTCTATTAGAGGCTAAAATCAAATTTTAATCAACTTGCATTTTATTCTAATCGACCTGATTTTTTATACATAAAAAAATATAAATTTTAATTGACTCGAAAAATAAATTTTAATTAACTTGAATCAAATTTTAATAAATAAAAAAATATAAATTTTAATCAATTGAAAGCATATTTTAATCGGGCGAACAACTCAAGTAAAGCTCAAATTGGCTCGAATTTTAATACGTATAAAAATAATTTTAATATGCTCAAATTTTAATACATAAAAAAAATAAAAATTAATCAGATCAATTCGAATCAAATTTAAATCGATTCAAATTTTAATATGTAGAAAAAAAATAATCCTTTAAACTACCAAACTATCCCAATTAAAACAAAAATATATTGTGCCCATTATAATTTGGCCCCTTGTTTGTTTTTTTAGTTTTATTGCAATAGATAGTATACTTGTATACTAATTACGAGTTTTTAAGAAAAAATGATACAATAGAACATGAATTACGAGTTTTTATTTTTGATTTTGATTCAATAAATTATATAATAGAACATGAATTTTGATGATAAACTTAAAAATATTTAATATTTAATATTTGATCAGAGTATTTTGAGTTTAAATATAACATTTTAAATTTGAAGAGTCTAAGTATTATACACTTATAAACTTCAGGAGGTCTGGGTATAATTTATTAACTAATATATTAACTGACATTTGATGGCAGCGGTCTAAGTGTTATACGCATACATACCTCAGGGGATTGTGTGTAATATTTTAAATGTCAAAAGTATGAGTGATTAAGTGATAAATCTCAAGGAGTTTGAGTGTAATTATCCCAAAATAAAATTATCGTGTTTTGAATAGTTTTTAAACAAATAATAACTTTTTTTTGACTTCCTCATATGAGGTTATTTTTAAGTAATCACTTTGCAAATATTCAAAAGTACTTTAAATAAGTTGTTCAAAACGTCAATTTTTTTATTAAAAGTATTTACAAAAAAAATTTAGTCACATCTCTTCTAGTTTATAATATTTCTAAGAACACCCTCTCTATTATAAAAAAATATCACTGACATCCCTTTTAGTTTATAGTTAAACATCACTGATATTCCCTACCATTAAATCACCATTTATAATAAAAATAAATTATCTAAAATACTAAAATTGCTCCAACATGAATCCTAAATCCTAAACAATCTTTGAGTTGACTAAAAATTATATTTTTTTTATGTTTTAAAATTTGAGTCGATTAAAATTCTATTAGATGCTCAAATCAAATTTTAATCAACTTGCGTTAAATTTTAATCGGCCTTATTTTTTATGAATAAAAAAAAATTTAATTGACTCAAAAAATAAATTTTAATCGACTTGAATCAATTTTTAATAAATAAAAAAATATAAATTTTAATCGATTAGAAGCGAATTTTATCGGGCTAACAGCTCAAGTAGATCTCAAATTGACTCGAATTTTAATAAATAAAAAAGGCTTGTAATAAGCTCAAATTTTAATACATAAAAAAATAAAATTTAATCAAATTTTAATATGTAAAAAAAAAATTAATCGCTTCATGCCCTACTAATCTTTTTCTCATTTGAATTACTGGCCACAAAAAACACTTTTATCCATATTTACCTTCAAACTTGACACAACCAAAACACATCTACAATGGTCTTACACTTTAACAACTTCCCTTCCTCTCCCTTTAGGAAACAATATTGTGCCATCAACAAATTGTACATGAGAAACTGAAATTCTATCCCTCCCCACTGTGAACCTTCCACCAAATTACTACTTTCAGCCTTTCTAACTAATCTACTTTACCTATCGGTTACTAAAGTAAAGAGAAAATGAGATAAAGGGACTCTTTGTCTCAATTCTTTGTATGCCTTAAATCACCCTCTAGGCTTTCCATTCAATGTAATTGAAAAATTCATAGAATGCAAACAATCCATAATCCATTTTCTCCACCTCTCTCCAAATCTTTTCACCCTCCTAACATATTTGAAAAAGGCCCAATCTACATGATCATATATGATGATGCACAAATTGATTTTATGCACCCCCTATCGAGTGACTGATAATTAATATAGTAGTTAAGTAAGAGAGAGAAAATAACTCAAGCAACACAAAGATGTAGAGTGGTTCGGTCAACGTGCCTACTCCATTATAAAGGGTTAGGATGACCTGGTATTTTATTACTTCCGGGAGTGTAAGGAGATCAGGGGGAGCAATGAAGAAACAAGCTACGAGAAAGAGACAAGAGTGATAGCGGATGTGCTCGATGCCCCCTAAGTATTGGTGGGACTAACACTTTATAGTGTCTCTCTTAACAGACTGAAGCGCATTTTCAGTAACTAAGTAGCTAATTTGGTGGAGCTGACGTTATTTTTTCAACGGGTTGACAAGTTAAACACATTTAATAAATGAGTCGTGTTCGGGTGAGACCTGTCAAACCGTTCATTACACGTTTACCCGTTTAAATAAAATTAATATAATAACAAATTAATAATTATTTAAAAAATTAGCAAGAAAAAAAGAAGTAAATAAATCAATACAAAAAAAAAAGTAAAGTAGTAGTTCAAAGACAAGGGGAGATGGAGAGCACTTCAAAGATAAAGGCAAACCAATGCCTTTTGTTTTTGCCCCACATTGACAAATGAGGGGAGATGGAGAGGGTTAAGTTGCCTATAAAAAACAATGACCTCTTGTCTTTTTTTTTAAGCCTTCAAGTCTGATTTTTATTAGATTTGGCTAAAAAATCATTTTTTTTAGGTAAGTACAATTGGTAGTAGAAAATAAGTGGAGTATTAAAATTTGTTGATATAATTTTTTTTAAATTAAACGGGTTAAACGAGTCATATCGGGTTACCTGTTTATTAAACGTGTCGTGTTCGTGTTGAGATTTTTCACCTGTCACCCGTTTAATCCAACACGAAACCGTTTAACCCGACACGTTTGACACCCCTAGGCATGAAGTAATTTTTGGGTATAACATTGTGTTTGTTGTGGCTTTTGGATTAGTGTTGTTAAATTTCATGCATTGGATCCTAGTTTGATACAACTCTTTGTTTGGTAAATTGTAATGTGATGTTCAAATTTTTTGGGTAGAGTAAATCGCGATGTGTGTATGAAGATGTATGGAGGACTGTAGCATATGGTGAGTCAATGAGTCTGGTAATTGGTTTGAGCCTTGTTTTCGTTAAATATAGGTCTTTACTAACTACTAAATTTGAGTATATAAATTTTATGCAAATGTCCCATTTTTATGGGGTGTCGTTTTGAGGAATATCCCATTCTCTTGCTTAAGTAGTTATGTTTGTGCCCATCAAATTTCACGTGCTCTTACTTGACCGATGATGGCATATGTTGACAATTGGATGTCGACCTATGAGGTAAATGCAAAGTTGTGGTTAGCATTTCGGTGATTCAACATAAGATTTTGGTACAGTCTTTAAAAAGCGGTGCACTATTTGTTCAAGTACCCTATAAAAATTCCAATTAGATATTTTGTCTTTTCATCACTTTGTAAGTAGGTTCTTCATTTGCAATCACTTCCTTCATAGTTTTCAGAGTATTTATTATGACTTCTATGCTCATATGAGAACTCGAAGTGGAATAAGATGTGATCAATGGTTAGCATTAGGATGTTCCCTGAATTTAATTGCATTATGCTTTGCTCAACTATACTGACGCAAAAGTTTTCACCATCTTTACTGGCTGCAGCTGCAATTTACACTCCTCAGTCTAGACTTTGTAGGTCTAAGAAATGGACTAAAACCCTTGAGTGGTACACTGAATATTCTAAAGAACAGCTTAAGTGGGTTGTCTCTACAAATTGGAGTTTCCATCAAAAAGCTTGGTCAGGAAAACTCAATGGAGCACACAAGAATTACCTCACCAATTAAGCGTTTCATTGTCATAATTTGTGGTTTTTTGTTGTTTGTATCAATGTTGGTGGAACATCCCATGATTCATAATAAATTGCCATGTCATGTCATTCTCTTGGATACTACCTTGTAATATTATGGCTCTTGCAATTGAGTATGTTTCTTAAGATACCTAAATGCAAATTAATACTTGGATTATACCGCGGGATTGGCAATTGGGAGAGTTTCTGTTTCCCATCTACAAATTGCTATGCCAAGTTTTTTTTATTTGCGATATGGTTTTAATATTTTTGTGTGATATTCTTGGGTTTGCAATGGTTTAGGTGTGCATGTACACTCGCCCAGGTCTGTTGGTTGGTGCTTGGTCACGACTATGGACTTGGGTGCATTTTCTACTGAAACAATTAGAGGTGTACTATTTATATTGTTTTGTATAGGTTGTCGTATGCGATGAATACTTGGTGGGTTTTTTTTTTTTGTGATGAACACGACTGTTAAAGGGCTTTCTATTGAAATTGGTGACCGGAAAAGTTCAGCTATTACTTGTGATGTTCAAAAGATACTTCCTTGGCCTTTAAAGCATTTTTATTCAATTGTGTTTTTTACATACAACGAGGTCTTCAAAGTTGCAGATTGTTTGGTTTGGTCTGTACTTTCTTTGAGGATTTGCTGAGAGTAATCGTTAATCAACAATTGCTTGGTTAATTCACAAACGTCTTTATATATATATATATATACACACCTTTTTTTTGTGTTGATAAATGTGCTTGTGTTAAGATGGACATGGCCTATTTTGCCATTGCGATTTACATAAAAGATGACTTAACAAGTAAGTGATTCGTTTCACCTTTAGAAAGTTGGTGGGATTAGTTATAAATGAGGTTACATAATTAGAGTTTTGGCTATTTGATATTATTTTGCAAGTAATTTTTGTTGCAATTCGGAATTATTAATGCAAGCTTTGCCGGTTTGATTTGTAAATTTTTTTTGGTGATATTGTGTGTTACACAGTGCCTTCATTGATAGAATGGTGGAGTTGTCAAGCACACAAAACGACAGAAGGAGGACTCATTGCTTCTACTTAGAGAATTTGACTCTGTTGGATATTAGTTGTGCAAACTATATAATAATCTAGAACCAATGGGTCTTTAGTCTAATGGTATTTCTTACATTGTGGAAGTTTTGCCTGCATGAGGTCAAGGGTTCAAGTCCCCTTCCTTCTCCCCCACCAAAAAAAAAAAAATTGCAAAAAAAAAGAGAAAAAGATATAATAATCTAGAGATTGCACTTTAGGTAACAATAAAGCGCTTTTGGTTTAGCAAAAGCTTACATTATATTGCACTTGAATTGCATTAAATATGTTACTTTCAGCATCATACCATACTGTTTAAAATTCCTGCCAAAAGTTATGCTCGTAATCTAATTTTGTTTAGGAACTATTGAATATTAAATTGTTATGAATCACTCAAAAAAAAGGAATGAATCGCCCATCATACCATGCTATTTAAAATTCTTGTCAAAGACTACGTTTCTGACTGAGATGATAATTAGAAGCCTGAAATAGAGAATAAATTTGGTTTCATTGCTCTTTTGTTGTCATGGCAATGCGAAGCATCACATTTATTGAGTCTCTCTCTCTCTCCTTCTCTCTCTCTCTCGTGTGCAAGCACATCATGCCTGCTTTTCAGAAATAGCTACGTATTGAATTAAGTTTCCATTAATTCTAATCATTGTGATGAGTGTGGTCTGTATTTAGTGAATTTGGTTGTTGGTTTTCCGTAGTGGGAATTTGACTTTTTTTTTGTTTGTTTTTGGTGGATTCGATTTTTTTTTGGGTGTATTGTGAGATCTTTAACTTGGGAGTTCATTTGATCACAAGGGGTATGATTTTGTTGGGGTTTGCATCAATTTATTGTGTTTTTATGTTAATTAGAACTAACGATTGTTTATTACAAACCCATATATATGTGTGTGTGTGTGTGTGTGTGTTTTATGTCACTCTTTGACAAAACGTAAGAATTGGATTTGATAGGTTGACTTGGATATGTTCTCTTTTCATTTGATTATTAGTTCAATGATCTGGGCATAAAAAACGAAAACAAATTTAATAACATTCTTGCACCAAGTATTGTCAATTTAGTGTATGAAACGAAATAGATAAATTGTTCAAATCGAATAATAAAAAAATGAAGGAAAAATAAATTACTTTTTACAATATTTATATTAGATAATATAAATCAAATCAAACCAAATTAAGCCTTATGTTCCAATCATTTGAGGTTGGCTATATGAGTCCGTATTCATCATTTATTTCGATCATGCACTATACGCTCATTTAAGTTTAATATTTTCTTATTATTTTGTTTAATGTTAATTTAGCTTTACGCCTATTTCTAGTGTCATTAAGAAAAATTATCTCACTTTTTCGAACCGGTGTCTCTATCGGCCTCTGTTGAATATGACCAAACCATCTTAATCTATTTTTGCTTAACTTATTCTCAGTTGGAGCTACTCTTACCTTTTCTTTAATATGGTCATTTCTTATTCTATCCTTTCTAGTATTTTCACACATCTACCTTAGCATTCTCATTTTCACTACACTCATTTTGTCACTATATTATTTTCTAATTGCCCAACATTCTGTCATATACAACATTGCAGTCCTTTTAGCTATTCGAAAAAACTTTCCTTTCAATTTTATTGGTATTCTTCTATCACATAATATGTCAAAGACTTTCCTCCACTTAAGCCAGCCGACGTTGATTCTAGGAGTTACACCTTCAATCTCTCCATCATTTTTAATGATCGATCCTAGACATCTAAATTATTTACTCGTTGGTATTTCTTGATCTTAAATCTTAACTTTTTCAATATATCTACTTTTTTTATTACTAAAATTGCATTGCATATATTTAGTCTTGCTCCTACTTATTTTAAACCCTTTCGACTCGAGTGTCTCTCTCCAAATTTCTAACTTATTGTTAATCCTCCTTCGAGTTTCATCTACTAATATAATATCATTTGCAAATAGCATTCACTGTGGGACATCATCTCAAATGTGTTTAGTGAGTTCATTCATAATTAGGATGAATAGGTATGGACTTAGGGCTGATCCTTGGTGTAATCCTACCGCGATTGAAAATTCTTTACTTTTTCCTACGGAAGACCTAATTGTAGTCATAGCCCCATTATACATGTCCTTTATCACCTCAATATACCTATTCGTCACTCATTTTCTCACAAACACTCTCCATATTATATTTTTAGGTATTTTATCATGTACCTTTTCTAGATTTATAAATACCATGTGAAGATTTTTCTTTTTTCTCTCTACACTTATCTATTAGTGTCGTCGATAAATATATAGCCTCCATAGTTGATCTATCCGGCATAAACCCAAACTGATTTTTCGACACTGTAGTCTCAACTCTTAGGCGTCGTTCAATGACCCTTTCCCATAATTTTATTGCATGACTCTTCAATTTTATCCCTCTATAATTATTACAATTTTGAATATCTTCTTTATTTTTATATGCAGGTACTAAAATTCTCTTTCCTCATTCATCGGTCATTTTCCTAGTACCAATAATCCTATTGAATAATTTTGTTAACCACGACACCCCCTCATTCCCTAAGCACTTCCAAACCTCAATTAGAATCTCATCTGGTCCTAAAGTCTTGCCTAATTTCATTTTCTTCAATGCAAACTCTACTTCCGAATTATTTATTCTACGAAAGAAAGTTTCTTGGATCCTACAATTTTCTATCTCTTCTAGGTTTCCTAAGTGATTTTTGTTTAATAGTTTCTCAAAATAGTCTTTCAACTGATCATTTATTTCCTTATCTTTAAGTAAAACCTTTGAGTCCTCGCCCTTGATGCACTTAATTTGGTTAAAGTCTCTTGTTTTCCTTTCTCTAATATTAGTTAGTTTGTAGATTTTTTTTCACCCTTTTTACTATCTAGTTTTTTGTACAACTCGTTGTAGGCTTTTAACTTAGCGTCTCTAACTATCATTTTAAACTTCTTGTTAGTTAATTTATATCTTTGGAAGTTCTCTCTATTTCTATCATTTTACCATTTCTTAAAGGATTCTTTATTTGATTTAACTACCTCTTGTACGTTGTCATTCCACTACCAAGTTTCTTTTTTCGCAAGCCCTCTATGGTTGAATTTTTTTTTTATACTGTGGATTCAAGCAAGGGTTATTGCTAGTATATGTATGAATGCCGCTCTCTCTCTCTCTCTCTCTTATGAAACTTGTTTTATCACGTTGCACCGTTCGTATCCTAAGCCTTGGTCTATGTCTCTTTATTCTCTGTGGTGGAATTGACATCAGGAAGATTCTTCAGCACATCATTCTGGTTGCAATTTTTTTCTGGGTGAGATAAGTACCATTGTTTAAGAAATATTAGCTATATTCTTAGGTTCTAGAAGGATGTGACAATTTTTGGCACTAAGATAGTGTCCCCCGAAGTCATACCACACATGGGAAAAATGTTATTGATAGCAAGCATTATTTAATGGTATTATAAGTTGTGTACATTATTGTTATTAACCTTGATTGGCAGTACATCTTATAAACTTGCAGAATATGTTCGTTATTAAACTTCTTGTTCTTATACTTGATATATACATTAAAGGATTTCAGGAAAAATTAAGTGCAAGGTGAACGTTTTAATTAGCAGAACATTCCATATAATTCCTTATCAAGTTTATAATGATACTTTTATTGATCTCTTCCTTATTATCCTTTTAATTTTGTTTAGTTATGCCTTTCCCCTATCTATATTTGTCACATGATAAGCAATTATTTGTAATAGACAGGATAATCTTTGCTGAAAAGTGGATGATCGAACTTAAATATTAAGTGTGATTTAAATATAGGGTTACAGCTGGTCATCAGCTAACTAGAGAAGACAGTTTTATCTTCCTAGGATTTTTTACTTCTTGTTTTTGCGTGTTTGTGTATGATTTCAACTCCAAACATCTTAGAGATAGATGGATTGAAATTTGTAAAACAATAAGTGGTGGATAGCTTGGATTTAGTTTTCCTTATTCAGGAAGACCAAGGATCTATGCTCTAGCGGAATGCAAGGGTCGCGGAGAATGATTTTCATGAAGGATTTGTTGTATGTAAAAATCCCCATCAAATTTTAATTTTAGGGAGTAATAGTGTTATGTCTTCATGCATTTAGGACAATCTGAAAAGGTTGTTGTTGTAATTATTCCTATATGTTATCACTAATTCCGTCCTATACCGTGTTGTCCTTCTCAAAATTTGTTTTTGTGTGTACTTCAGATTGTAAGCTCTATGAGTAATAACACGAGCATTAATAAAACATGATAAATATTACATTAAAAGATCCGTTTTCTAATGCTGCTCCAGTGTAGCTACATGAGCATTGACAGATTGGGGCTTGCTGGAGTATGCTTCAAATCTTAGATTGTTTCGTAATTTCGACTGTTGAAGTTTCTTATTTATGTTTGATTTCCATTAGACCAGCTAGTGCTCGACTGCTAGTGGGGGTTTATGGTATCTGTCTCCCCTCACGTATATTGCCAAGATAGTGCATATCCGTTGATCTTTTTATTGAAAGAACCAATTATCACAATAGGAAAACAAAATAATTGTTATAATACATTAAATGGAATGCTTGAACTGTTATGTAATTCATTATTGATATTGCATTAAATCTAATGTTTTGTAATTGCAATACAGTGACGATGGATATTCAAGTGGAGGAAATTGAGGTTTTGGTGGTGATCGAGAAGATAATTAAGGATACGATATTTGTATGTCCAGTCTTTATGTTGTGTAACATTGTTTGTGTTAGGAATTCACAAAATTGGTTGCCTATGCCTAGGTCAATCAGTAGGGTTTAGTGTCAAATATCTATCTAACGAGACAGGGAGGGTGATAGATATGCTATGCTTTGACTGACTTAAATGGATAAAGATACTTTTGGGTTCTTTGTAATCTTTCGCAAGCAATGGGGAGAGTTAATTCATCTAGGTATGTGAGGGCTAAGGAGATATGTTTCTAACTAGTAAGCACGGATACTTGCCGGGAGGTCGACGTAGCTGTGTCAAAAATGTGTCTGACATGAATACGCTTGGGAAACGGCCGAACACGTGTCCGACACTTCTACGGGGGTGTCTTGAACAAAGGACATGGATTATTTGCACTCGGATATGACTCGGATACATCGGAGATAAGTGGTGATGTGGAACTGAGAAAAGAAAAAAAAAAACTTGGACGGAGAGTAGAGAAGAAGCGAAGGCTTTGGATTTACTTCAAACCGAAGGCCTCGGATCTAATTTAGATCTGCTTCCAAAAATTCAAAGGCTTTAACGAAAACAATCTGTGCTTTGGTGCTTCGGATTTGCTACCAGATTTGCTTCAAGTCTTCTTCTTCATCTTCATTTGCTATGCGTGTCACCAGATTTGGTATGGGTGTCACTAGGTGTCGCCACATTTGGTATAGGTTGTCGCCGGATTTGCCCTTTTCTTTTTCTTCTCTCTCTGTCTCTATCTCGATTTTAACAGACTTTTCCTCCTTTATTTTTTAATTTTTCTTCTTTTTTTGGTATATTTTATTTATTACTTTCAAAGAAATTAACCAAAGCCCACCCCCCCCCCCAAACGGGCAAAAAAAAAACTCACAGCCCACATCTCAATTTAGTATTAGCCCAGTGTCCAATTCTATATATTAGCCCATTACTCAATTGTAAGATATTAACCAACTAATCAATGATGTTAGGTCTTATTACTAATGTTGTTATTTACATAAAAAATATGTATAATATTATTTTTATTAACTATATCCTTACTGTATCCGTGTCCTATATTTTGGAATTTTGTTGTATTCTTGTGTCCATACCGAATCGGATACGACACCAGTGTTTGTATCCGTACTTCTTAGGTTTCTAAATACAATAGGGCATACTTGAAACAAGGGGACTAAACCAAACAATTTCTTACATCATGAGAGACTGTTGGTAGGAATTTAAATGCAGAATCCATGCTTACACCTCCACTGATTATAGGAAATCTTCCTTAGACTTCAAGGCATCTTGCTTAAGAAACGAACCCGTGGGTTCAAACACCACCAATATTACGTGAGGTGTTTTTTCTGTCTTTGAAATTAGAAACACATTGCTTCATTAGTGGAAACTTATATTAGAGCCAGTGGACCAACAAGTGACAAGCCTAGATATAGGACAAGGAACAGAGAGGCTGCAACTAATGTGTTGGGGGTTCTCTTAAGATATGAAATTCATTATGTCTCACCTTGTGAAGAGGTGTCCGCCCATGGTTGGGAGTTCAATTGATACGGATATGATTTGGCTGAATCACTGGAACGACATCTTTGATTTTGAGACCGATGCAAGTTCAACGTGAAGTATGAGTCCTACTAACTTGTGGTCAACTTTGAGACATCATCACTACCGAATAACAACATATCGCTTGATATCAGTCCGTGACAATGCAATATGGTTAGAATCACTTATCATGTTTAGCTTCTTATTCTATCTAGCATCTAGTGTGTATCGCCTGATACCGTTTTGTTTCACAATGATCGATGTATCTCAGTGCTATCCTGGTCGGTGGCGATTCTGCAATCTTGAACCAGGAGTCAACTTCAGCCTTTAGGGTTGTGTGTAAAACAAGGATAAGGAGTAATAGATTGAAGGTGGAGGGTGGTTAGCTTAATTAGTAGTATGTCATCAATATGAGATTAGATGTCACATTAGATGTGTAGCATTGTCCATGTTTCAGTGTTGTCTTTAACAGGCACATTGTATCTAGTAGATGCTTGGTGTACTAATGGAGAAGGGGTTTTAGGTTTATATAGGGGTAAGATGAAACGCTTGCCTCCTAAGAATATCGTAGAAGATGCTTTGGGCTGCCTAAGATGCTAATGGCAGTCCTTCAAAGTTTGTCTTTCTACCCTATTATGACTTAAAGTTGTATTATAATTATAGTTTGTCTGCTTCATAGCCTGATTAGAAATGACATGTGGGTAGACCCGTGTGATGAGATCGCAATGTAAATGTATATTGAATAGAGGTTGAGTAGGGGAAGTGGCCCTTGACTAGGCCAAATCAGTGAGTAACTTTTAGTAATCGTTTAATTTTGTATAATACATTCTTAGCTGGTTTTTCCCTTCATTTGAAAAAAGTGTTTTCACTTGCGTAACAGATGATCGCTTCTTTGAAATAAAACTCTAGATGACTGTTTGTGGGTTAATCATATGAAATTTGGACGAATGTCGCGTTACAATCAAATAAAATCATATATTATTATGTGTGCTTCATTTAGTTTTTTTTGTTAACCTCGTACCATTCCAAGTTCATATATATTTGATGTTTTCATCCTATGTCCACTTGATTGGATTCGTATGAAGTAGGAATGGTAAATGGTAGTATTCGTTTTAGGAGAGATCTTCAAGCTAAAAGGGAGACTAGCAGGGTGTGGAAGAGGAAAAACTCCTAGAAACACTCAAGGCTGTGTTCTGCACGCTGGAAACATGACGACGACACTTTTAAGGCTGGTTTTACTTTAGTCCTATGTTAGATGTTTTTTTCCTGATCGTCGGGTTGTATCCACATACCAAGTCAAAGATTAAGGTATGAAAAAAATAATGCATCTCTCTTATGACAATGATGAGAACAAGTTGCTTTGGTTCCAATGAAAACAAAATGAACATTGAAGTTGAAGGGGATGATATATGGGGTGAATATACAAAGGTAAACTATAAATTTTCACATTTATTACTTGGTAGTGGATTTTTTTATATTTTATTTTACTATGATTTATCAGATTGTTGTTGTTAATCACTAATTTTGTCACGTTATGGAAAGGCAAAGGTGCCAGAACATGACACCATACTACAATGATTGGTGTCTCATTTTCGGGAAGGACAGAGTCACTAGAGCATGCTGAGGATCTAATTGACATGACCAAGGAGTTGGAGGGAGAGGAAGCAACTGCTGCTGCAAACAAGAATGCAGCTGAGGTGTGTGTGGTGTAAATGACACTGATGCATCCCCCCGTGTCACTCAAAGTCTAGTGCATTGTTGTCTGGTTTAGGACAAATGGCAAAGGCGCTGTCTAATTATGTGGTCATTGGTCAAGCATTGGACAACATAGCTCATAGGATAGGCTATGAACATGATGCCGCTAAGGCCAGTCACAAGGTGTATGAATGGATGAATCCATTGATGTTGCAATGAAAATTATTGGTGACCTGTTAAGGTGGAAATATTGTTTTGCTTGCCTGAATATGAAAGGCCTGCCTAGATGAGGTACATCATGCGGAGTGATGTAACTGTCATTGGGAGCTAAGAAACTTAGCTTATTGTAGGTAAATCTAATAGCTAAGGCTTTGGTCATTGGTTTGTCTACTTGCATTGTTGCTAACGGACAATGCCCATTTTGTTGTGTAACTAGACTCAACAAACCTAGCTATTGTATATAAAGTTAATAGCTACGGCTTTGTCTATGGCCCATAGGACGATGGGTTTGCCTACTTTCGTTTTTGTTGGCGGACAATGCCTATTTTGTTATGTGACTAGACTGAACGAATTTAGCTTACTATAGATAAACTTAATAGCTAAGCCTGTTTGCTTACTTTCCTTTTCGCTAACATACTCTTGCTCCAAAATTTGTTGCAATTGATATAATTTCTTAATCGATATACAATTCTTAGGTGATTGCTTGTGGATTGGTTCAATTGTCTTGTTTCGGGAGTTCATCGAATGAAATGCCAACAGTGATGAACACACAAAATGATGAACTAGTAAAAACAATTTTTTTATTAATTCAATTGAATGAGTTTTAGTTACAAAGAGACTGAATTAATAGTCTTTGATTGCACCACTTACTACTTCTTAAAACTAACTCTAATACTACTCTTAAATGCCTCGATCATGGGTCTTGCAAGAGGATTGATTTATTTTTCGCTACCTTCTTGTTCTCCTTTTATAACCACTCCCTTCGACGGTTTCTTTGTCCATCAATGGTTAATTGGTCTGCAGTTTTCAACAATTATTTTCTTCTTTCAAATCAAGCCACGATCGATTATTTTTAACCTCTTCTTTATATTTTTGACACATGACAATCATTTAATGTTTTCAGGCTTGTAAACTACTCATGCATCGAATGTTCTTATAATTTTATATTTTAAATCGAAACAAGGCCCCCCTTATTTAATTGAGTTTAGCCTTAATTAACTCAAGTAAAAACAGCCATTACTGTTGTTTTCTTTAAACACATGTTTAAAAGCTTTTGCGGCAAAATTGTTCACTGGACTTTCCTCATATGCTTTTTCTTCCTACATTCGAAATCTTGAGTGATTTTTCTCCTAGCGCTGACCCTTTAATGGCTCCCAAGAAGTAAAATCCTTCATCTTCAACTGTCTCAGAGATCCTTTTCTCAACAAGATTCTCTTCTGAGATTGAGCAAGCTGCAAATGAATCCTTAGATCAAAGGGATTTAATCCCCACCCCTAATTCAAGTTGGGGTTTTGCTCTTGGTACCTCCTTCAAATCGTACGTCTGCCAGGGGTTTTCTAATTACTATTGTTTTCATGAAGACGAAACCCTAATGCTAAACTAATCCCAACTTTCATGGAAGTCATGGAATCAAGGAACCAACCCACTTCACTCATGGATCAATCCTGACTGACGTTGGGTTGATTGGTTTAACAAGATGGAAACTCACTACGTTTCTCAATGGCAAAGACAATGCATTTTTGGAATGATCAAGCTTTCCACTCATGATCTGCACATGAATCGATAGTTGATTGGTGTTGTTGCATGCTTTTGGTCTCAATCATGTAGTGCCATGATTTTGCCCATAGGCAAGATGTCCCCCATGATTTTGGATGTCATCTTCTTAATTGGGCTTCCATTGGCAGGTATAGAAGTGAATGCCTGTCTTTCTACTGATTCTGGTTGTGATTTCATTAATATCCCTTCTAGCATAGGATATAATTACCTTATCAACCATTTCTTTGCTTCTTAATCCTCTACTCCCTCATTTGTAGAACACTTTTCTTTCCTCATTTATTGGCTATGTCAATTCGTTTTGTGTGTCCATGGGTTCAAGGTGACCAGAGAGTATTTCGGCATAGCCATCCAATTGGCTAGGAACAAGAAACTTGTCCTAGCCTTTTTTGTCTTAGGTGCGTCATATAGAAAACTCTTTAATCTTACTAAGAATACAATCACTGCTAGTTGTGGAGGTCCTTTTTTGGGTTTTCCAGGCGTGGCTCTATGCTTATTTCCCTAAGTCTAGCCCTCTGCTATCTTGTGTGATCCCAAATTCGCACCTTTAAATTGTGCCCATCGATTTCTCTCTATCTAAAAAAACTTTTAATTCTTACTTCATCATTTTCTTCACTCTCCATAAAGATCGAGAAGATGCTTTATATACCCCATTTTTCTCATTTTCTTTACTTCACCTCCCTTCTTAGGCCATTGCAACGCCTCTTATTGGGTAGTGTTTTGCTCCCCTGATACCTTCATATTAGGTGTCTATCCTCCAAATTTTCTAATTGTAGCTTTGAAAACTATAATCCCAGCCAGTTTGCTAGACAATTTACTATAACTCAAAGCATCCATTTCCCTAAGATGCAGCTCTCTATCGATGAGCCTGCAAGGGAAATGCTAAAGATAAAGTTAGATGCCATAATCACCCAAATTTCCCAAGCTTATGAGAACTTATTAGAGACCTTCCAATTCTTTCATTTTAATTCTAACCTATCCTCATCCTCTTTTTTCCTGGAATGGTGGCAAAAGATTTCAGCCTTGTTTTTTGTTGATCCTCTAGACGAATAACTATCTAGACTGTGTTTCAACGACAGACAAACCACTGGACCTCCCTCCAGTTGCAAAAAAGAAGACCATCGAAGCCACTCCCCCTTCTCCTGCTCCTCCAGACAAAGGCAAATCTATCTTAATTGAGAAGCCAAAGAAAAAAGGCAAAGAGCTTCTTCTTTGAAATTACTACAATTTGTCATGGATGCATATGACTCTACGTCTCAGCCTTCTAGAGAACTAAGACCTCCCGAGTGGATGTCAACATTCCCTTAATAGACATTGTCGACGAATAAGGTATTGAAGAAATTCCTCTTGTTCGCAAGAATAAAAAGGCTTCCTCTCCTGCCAATACCCTAAAGACAACTTATACAAAGACAGACCCAACGCTTACTCCAACTGCTTTAGCAAAAGTCCAAGTGACACTTTCCTCTGTTTCTGACAGTGGAGACATATCACTAAGTCAACTTATTCCTTTTACCAATCAAGCTGACAAGAGATTTAAAGTGGCTACCAAGGTAAAAAAATCACCTTTCTTTGATCCTACTCTTATTTTCTTTTTAAAAGCACATATGTTCTTACCCATTCTTTTACAAAGAGGAGACAAAAGGCTACATGTGCCAACAGAACAATATAGTCCTGAGCGCCCTTTCTCACCTCCTTCCATGCAAGAAGGCAATACTTCTCCAAGCAAGCCAAGGAGAAGGCACAATGACTACAATATTAGTAGGTACCCCTGTGAGCCAGTTCATGCTCCCTCTGTCCATTGAAAATCGGCCAGCAATCAGTCAATCTAATTCTCCTTCTACTATTGGTGCTGACCTTGAAGAACAAACCAACAAAGAGCTTGCCACTCCTATTCAAATACTTACCGTAGAGGCTCCAAATTATTCTCCCCATCTGGACATCCTTTACCAGCAACACTTCAATGAACCTAACGCCACTCGTGAGGTAATTTCTCACGAGACTCCTACTACAACAATAACTCTTCATGATCCTATGGATAAACCTAACAACTAATTAGACCAACTGAATAAATCTCTACCATCTGCATCTTCTTTAAATCAGGTACCTCCTTTACCCAATGCTCCTTTCCTCTTTCTCCCTCTCTGTATTTACTTATGAATAAATATCTCCTTTTCCTCCATAGTCAATGCTTGAATCCACCTCTTGCACCTCTACCTCTAACTTTGACATTGAAGCCATATATCAGAAGGCAAATGAGTTTTTAAAGGCAGTGGACTCTGTATTTATTTTGAACTTCTCTCTTTCACCCCTTGATGAGGCCTTGCAACAAGAATTCTCCCTCTTCTTCAAACTGTTGGAGCTGTCCTTTGATCAACTCATCGAGACTGACCTTTTTTGTTGTGACCATATGCTTGGCCAAGATTGCTACTGTTTCATCGACCTATTTTATTGAACAACAACAAGAACAAGTGGCCTTCATGAGTGCTCATCTTCAGACAAAAATATCCCAGACAAATTATTTCAATGATGAGTCAAGAAACAAAACGAGCTTCATCAATTTTGTTAAGGATTTCGTTCCTCAATTTGCTTTAAACAAAGAAAAAGAGAAGAAACTAAAAGAGAAAGATGTCATGCTGCTTCTAGAAGAGATGGAGCTAAGGAAAAGATTATCAAAAGTGACTGATTAGAGGTCTGAAATAAGACAAGAAAGAGAAAACTTGCCCCTTCATACTAAGGGTTTGCTAGCCACCCACCAAGATGGAAGTGGTAGGCTACTTGCTGCAGTCAAAAACTTAAAACATGCCCAACAATAGTTAAGATTGCTATCGAATAAATGGGACACTTTCAAGCTCTAATTTTCCTTATAAGCTTAAATATTTTGCTTCATCTTGTACATTATACTTTGACCATTTGGTCCATTTAACAAAAAGAAAGTTTTTTATTTCTCTGTCTGTGATCCGCAATGCTTTCTCTATATTTGATTTATATACATTCCTTTTTGTTATGGTAGAAACAACTCATTACTTCGAGGGATGACAAGATTCTCTATGTGACTTTGAATAAATTTGCACACCTAAACACTAGGTTTCCTTAGCCAAATCAAACAAAACAAAAGAAGAACACTTTTATGATTCTTGAACTGATTCTTATTACACAACCAAAGTTATAATAAAGCCATAAACTAGTGGCAAACATATTCAAGAAATCTGCTTTTATCTTTTCTACTCTGAGTTCTAAAAAGAAATACTAAAATCAGCCTTAATGATATATCCATGCACATTTGAGATCTATCCATGCACTACATGGATTCCTCTCTTGGAGACTTTATCATCCTTCTGAACAAATTTTCTAACGCACCACAACCATCCAAAATCAACTGGCTATCACTTTTGCATCCATTTATCCTTTAGATTGCCCCTAAGCCATCGACATAGACAGCCAACCAATGTCCTAGACTTTCTTTGTCACTACATCCTAAGTGTTCTCTCACCCAAATTGGCGTATCCTTCCACCAATCAAAAAAAATCTTTCGCAGGTTTTATTAATATTTATGGTGGCCACTTGTTATTTTGAGACCTTTCGTAGGTCATACTAGCATTCTTCTACAAAATCCTTTTCTTCTAGTCTGGGTAGGAATAATTTGAAGCTAGCCAAGTCATGGTAGATTTGGTGTAGGCTCTCATCTAGGCCCCTATCTAACTTTCTTGTTTCACTGCATTGACACAAGAAAGTCAGATCCGTGTGATACTCTACATTATGTGCATCTGCATGGAAATGATTAGCATCTACCTAGTGTACTTCTATCCTTTTTCTACCTTCATTATCGTTTTCTGATAATAAGTACAAGACTTGATGTAGAGATGATAGCACACAACAATTTGCATGTATCCAATCTCTTCCAAGAAGAGCATTGAAGTTTCATGATGAATCCAGCACAAAAAATGTTGTGGTGTCTTTATTATCCACTTGAAGTTCCACAGGCAAAATCCCTTTTATAGAAGATGATCCTCCTGCAAAGTTGCTGACTGTAATGTCAGTGTGAAGCAAGTCCTTCTCACCTTGTTCAGAACTCTCAACATTATCAACTAGTATTTTGTTAACTAGTTGACCATCGATGTAGGCTTGGATATACAATGACCTCAAATGCTGGGATAATTCATTCCTAGGAAGGTGTAATACCACTTTATCTGCGCCCAGTCTCCATCAAGCCTAAATTGCTTCACAATCTCTTAAACAGTGCTATGGACTCGAAGCTATCTTCCACATCTCTTACCAATTGACTTGGTTGTCCTGACTTAGCCTTAAATGATTCAGGTAGAGCCAATAGTGTGTTGCATGGTGCATCATCTCTAAAGAAGGACTCTATATCTGCAAAGCCCATCAACTCTTCATCAGATAGCATGCCTTTGTTCTCTTCCATTTTCTCTTTTCCTTTTGTTGATGAATATGTTGGTTCTTTTCCCATATCCCTTTTAGACAGATTCAGTATTTATTTAAATTCAGCAATCTTTTGGTCCAAAATATTTTGCTTAATCTAGACCTCTTTGATTTCTTTCTGTTGTTCCCTTGTCGAAGTGGGGCTTTTGTTTCCCATCGATGGACTGGGGTTTGCGTAAGCCTCTAAAGGAGTGGGATTTTTCCTGCTCATTCAAGTAACTTCCTCGGTACCATACCCCAAATGAAAACTTTGGGTGCCGAACCTGGTGCCACTTATCATCATAGACCTTAAGGGAATTCACTATTCTTGATCTAGCATTTGTAATGACCTCAAATCTCCCCTTCCTTTTTTGAGACTATTATGCTTGGTGCTCTTTCCTTCCAATCTTCTGTCAAATAGTTTTTTGGCCATCAATGGACTAATAGAATGGTACATTCCTTGTGTTTTTCCTCTCATTCCTTAGTGCTGGTGTTTGGAACCCCTTGTACCCCTCCTGATTTCTAAGAGATAATGAGGGCCAAGTTGATATCTTTCTTTAATTGGAAAGATGTCTGGGTCTGCACCATCAAATATTTTTTCACTGGCATTATAGATTTGTAAATCCATTCACCTTTGGTGCTGAATTGGAGTCCTGTGTCAATGACCTCCTTGCTATTTCATCTAGTGGGATGACATCTGGTTTGACTATCTCTTTAGCACATTTCAAACATAGAACCGATGGCTCATTCTCTTTAGGGCCAAGCCTACTATGAACTAGAATTCCCATCTTGGGAACAATCCTCTCTTCACCAACCACAAAATTGGCAGTCCTCCTATTTTCCTGCATATTAATAGCAACCATATTAATATTTACTTCCTTGGAAAAAAGATCTTTGTCTACTTTCATGGTTTATTCCTCTTTTGTGGCATATTTAAGCATCCCCTTTTGTATCAAGTCTTACACTTGATTTCTAAAAGTAATATAATTTTTGGTTGAGTGCCTAAATGAGTTATGACATTTGCAGTACTCTTTTCTTTTCTTGCCGTTTTTCTGGTGCAATATTATGTTCATGAGACAAGACTACGAATTTTGGTCATCATCTTATCAAAGAAAATATTAGCCATTGATATGTCAAATGAATATTGCCTAGAGGTCTATGGTGCATCTTTTTTAAAGGGATGACTAGATAACAAATCAATATGATCTTCCATCTTTTTCATGGTATCACACATGATTGGTAATATTTTAATGATCTGTGTCATATTTATTTTCATTCTCCATCGAAGTCTTGGAAATATGTTCCAAATGAACTATTTTTCTTCTACTGTTCTTCTCTAAGAAATATTTCATATTTATTAGCCCTTGTTGAGAGTTCAAACAGGTTCCTGAACTCCATTCCTTCAAATTTTTTTCTTAATTCAAAGTCTAAGTCATTTTGGACCAACTTTACCAGTTCAACTACGGACAAGTAAACATGACCCTTGTTTCTAGCCTTTTTGAACTTGTTGATGTATAATTTTACAAATTTATTTGATTTGTGGCTTAATCTAGACAAATTTGTCATTGAGACCTTTATTTCATTCCTAAAAAATGAAACATGAAGCTGTTCTTCCGTTTCTTGCCATGTTTAAATTGAATTAGCAGGCAAGCGAAAATAGTTCTCGTTAATGACTGTGGGAACAATTTCATTTTCAAATTTCCATTGTGTCCAATTTCTCTACATTGGAAAGTAAACTTTCCTACATGTTCTATCGTGGACTGATTTTCCTCACGAGAGAAGAGATGGAATTTTGGGATTTTATACCCTTTGGGAACTCTTCATAATCAATCCATGGAAGATTTGGGTTGTTGAATACAAGCCTCTCAGTTTTTATTAGGCCAGGGCCATACAGGTCTTGAATTATCTCCACCAATTGGTTTCTGATGAAAACCATGTTCTGGTGGCCATTGATGTATTCGCCTTGATTAAAGGGTTGGCCATTGATGTATTCGCCTTCATCTATCAGTTCTAATGGAGGCATGACAAACCTCTCATGACCTCTCATAGGAATTTTAGGGACCATCCTTGGTCCCTTTTTTTTTTTTTTTTTTTATTTTGTCTTGGGAAAAAGTTTGAAAAGACATCTGCAAGCTCTCCATCGAACATCATATTAAAATGGTTTTGGTGTTGGATACCAAGTCTTTCATTAGCAACCATTAGTGGTGGCCTTTGATTTTCTATGGGGAATATAACGAGACCGGTATTTCCTTCATCCACCACTTGATTTCTAGTCGCAGTGTTTGATTTAGGATTGAATGGTCCTAACAATGGTGTTGGAACATTCAATAATTCATTCATGCCATTAACTAACTCTTGCCTAATGCTAGAATTGGGATTGTGGAATATTGGCTTCAAATTTTGCACAAACGCTTGCATTAGCACACTACCCTGGCCATTAACTAGGTTTGCAGACTCCCCTGGATGGGTACTCGAACTTGCTTCATTATTGCCATCAACTGGCGTCATTTCCACAATTTTTGTTGGTCCCCAACATAATTAGTTCTTGCTTCGTCATTCACACCATCTTTCTTGATCCAAGTTAGTAATTTTGTCCCACCGGACGTGCCAAAAGATTGTTGCTCTAAAATCTGTTGCGATCTACATAATTGCTCAATCGACAGACAGTTCGCATGCAATGGCTTGTGGATGAGTTCAATTACCTTATTTCAAGACTTTCTTGGATAAAATGCCAACATCGATGAACACACAAAATGATGAACTAATAAAAGAATATCCCTTTATTAATTCAATTGAATGAGTTTCAGTTACATAGCTACTGAATTAACAGTCTTTGTTTCTAACATTAACTACTTCCTAAAATTAACTCCAACACTACTTCTAAATGCCCTAGTTGTGGGGCTTGTGGGGGGTTTGAGTTATTTTCCTCTTCCTTATTGTCTGCCTTTTATAATCACCCCATTCAATGGTTTCTCTGTCCATCGATGATTAATTAACCTGTAACTCCCAAACAGTTATTTTCTTCTTTAAAACCTAGCCATGACTCATTATTTTCTGCCTCTTCTTCAGAGTCTTGACACGTGGCAAC